>JXCR01142735.1:211766-234303 GCA_002079205.1 Phalaenopsis hybrid cultivar | reverse complement strand
TTTTGAAGCATTAATTATTGATATAATTGAAGATTTACATGTATATAGTTATGTAATTTATTTTTTAAGACTTTGAATAGTAATATTTTTTATGTGATATGAAAATTTTGAGTGATATAATAATAAAAAATTGAAATTTAGGTAATACTATGTAAATACAAAAAAGATTGGGTGTTATTGTGTATGTATATGTGTCTATAATAATTTTCTAGAACGGCATGTGTGTGGGTTAATGCCGAGGTCCCTCTCACACGTGCTTAAGCTTCCTGTTTTTTATAAAGATTATTGAAAAAAATATATATTATTAAAACAATTTTTTAGCACAAAATTTTCTGTTTTTTTAATGTAATTATTGGTTAGCGTTAATATAGAACTTCGTAATTATATTTATTTCTCCAAAAGCTCCAAAACGGCACTCATGAATTAGACGGATCGAAATAAATGAGCCGGGCTACGAGCCATAATTTTGAATCGAATTTTTTTCAAAACAGCTCCAGCTCAGCTCAACATCGTATCGTTAACTGCATTTGATTGTGAATTTAGTGATTTTAGTTTGAAGATCCTTAATCGCTAAAAAATTGATTCAGATTTTGGATCTGAACGAATTAAATGAGTTGAACTAAGAGCCAAAATTTTGAATCAAATTTTTTTTAGCCGACTTTGAGCCGACCCCGACTCTGCTCGAAATAGGATCATTAACAGCCCTAATTACATAAAAGAAAAAATTTCTAGTTATATCTAGGGTTATTTGTTTTATTAGATATGAAACTATATTTAAAACGAAATTATTTGCTTCTTGTGTGAAAATAAAAGCATTATATTTACATTTCAAAAGAATTTTAGTAGGGTTATTTGGTTCAGACTGTTCACGTAAAACATGATTAAGTGCGATTAATTATTATAAAGGTATTAATATGAAACCATAACAATTGCTAGGATAGTCCTATTGCTAAGCTATAACAATAAGCCATGTATGGAATGATTAATTAATCACTTAAAAAAAATTATAAAATAAACAAGATAATCTTGCCTTTTAATCACTTAACAAATTTATTATCTTCCCATTTTAAATCTTTACTGTGTTCAGTGTTTGGACTCTGAGCATGGTGGGGAATCGGTCTAATTATTGCGTGAGGAGAGCGCACGCAGAGCTGCGATGTGCGGCTGTGATCGGAGAACTGTGTGCACTCTCCGCACGCAATAATCACTCGGGTAACCAACAGTGCTGACAATCGAAAGCAACACATCGAGGTCATTTTGGCTTAAATATTTCATGCAATTTTGTATGAATGGAGGGTTGACCAATGAAAAATAGTCAAGAGGGAAAGAAATGAGAGAGAGTTATAATAGAAAATTTATTAATACAAATAATTGAGTACACACTCACATGATATGCATACAAAATGATAAAATTTAAGTAATAAATAAGAAAATCAAAATTGAAATCAAGATTATAAATTAATTCGCTTCTATTTATTTATTTTTTTTCGAACTTATATTATTTCTTATGTTTTTAAAAGTTCGAAATCCAGCAAACATATGTTATTTAAAGTAATTAAATAAATAAATAAATAAATAAAACAATAGAGCTGCCTCAAAAAGCATGGAAACAGCCGCGGATCATGCAGGGATGTAGTGGTTCAGTTCAAGTGGGCCGGGCTTTGCCTCGTCGGAACCAAAAATCGAACAGCTCGTAATGCTCATGATCGTACTTTGACATGTGGTATGGGCCAAGAACTAAAAATCTGTATCGTGATCATCTTGCAGAGGAACATTTTGAAAAAAAATTATTTAAGTTAATTTTGATATATTGACTTGTTAGTTTTCCCAAAAAAATTTAAACCACAAAGAAAGAAAAAAAAATTATCTATCTAACAAGTAAATTTATTTTTTATATNATATACATATATATATATATATATATACATATATATATATATACATTCAATAACATTGGTCACCTACAACACTTGCCACAACGCTTACCACACACGCATGCATCACATCTCAACTAACATTGGTCTTTTATTATATCAATTTTTCAGCAAGTTCAGTTGTTCAAAACAATATTATTTGTAAAATAAAACATATTTATTTCTAAAACCATCACTTAAACTTGATTTGTAACTCCAAGAATATTGCGGAACTTCACGAATATTTTTTGTTTTAGTGGCTTAGTAATTATGTCTGCTGCTTGATCTTTGGACATCACATACTTCAACTCCACTTTTTTTCTTGCAACACATTCACTTATATAATAATAATGGGTATCAATGTGCTTTCTTCTATTATGAAAGGCGAGATTCTTTACCAATGTAGATGCCGACTTATTATTAATAGATATCACGATGGGCACCTCACGTGGAAATTGTAATTCTTTCAATAAATTTCTTAGTCAAATTGCATGACAAATGCATGAAGTAGATGCAACATATTCAACTTCAAAAGGTGAGAGGGTAACAATAGATTCTTCTGTGATACTCAAGTGAAGGCAGCATCTCCCATAAAGAATATGGATATTATGGTACTCTTTCTATCATCCATATCTTCACCACTGTTCTTGTTATCACCGTGTCTGACAATTTTATAGTTGTTAGAAAAAGAGTAAAGTAAAACATATTTGAGTGTACCTTTAATATATGAAAGTATTATCTTAGCAATCTTGAAATGTGTTATCGTTAGATCTTCCATGTAGTGAATGACTACTCTAACTGCATAAGTAATATATGGTCTTGTACAAGTTAAGTAGAGTAGATTTCTGATGGGACTTTTTTAAAGGGTTGGATCCACCTTTTATCCTTCATCATCTTTGGATAATTTGACTCCATATTCCATTGGTATTCCAACAAGATTAGAGTCATCCATTTTAAACTTCTTAAGTGCTTCTGTAGCGTAGATTTTTTGAGTGATAAAAATGTATGTATCTTCTTGCCTTGCTTTATATACAAAAATAGTAAGTCCAAAGCCCAATGTCTGTCATTTCAAATTTCTTGATCATTTCTCTCTTGATTTTTTAAACATTTTTTTATTATTACATGTGAAAATCAAGTCATGCACAAACAAACACACGATTAAAATATCATTATCTTGAATTTTAATATAAAGTGCATGCTCATATGGATATTTAATGAGATTTTTTTCTTTGACATACTTGTCAGTTCGAGTATTTCAAGCTCTTGGTGCATACTTTAAAACATATAAAGTCTTCTTCCATTTTAGGACTTTTTATATATTTTTTTAAATTAACGGATTGATAGCCTCCTGTGATTCTTCTCATAAAATCTCTTCAATTCTTGGTTGCTTGTTTTCTTCTTCTTCTTCATTAAAATAAGGAAGAAAAGTATATTCATCTTCTTCTGTTATTCAATTATAAATATCTTTTTTTATCAAACTCTACATCACGACTAATGAGAGTTTTGTTATTGATTAGATTATAAAGTTTCTAACAATTAGAACTTGAGTCATAACCAATGAGTACATACTTTTCACTTTTATCAACAAATTTTGTTCTTTTTTCGCCTGGAATATGAACATATGTGATGCTTCCAAACAATTTAAGATGTCTTCCACTTCATGCTTCTTGCGGGTTTTTTCATGTACACTTCTTGTAAGGGAGCGATTTGTTAGGTAGAATGCACAACTGACCGCCTCAACCCAAAATTCTTTAGGCATTCTTTTACTTTTAAGCATGCTTCGAGCCATGTTGAGAATTGTTTTATTCTGTTGTTATGAAACTTTATCTTGTTGGGGGGACATTGGCACTATTAAAGGAAGATTAATTCCACAATATTCACAATACTTTTGAAATTTATTGGATGTGAATTCTTCTTCATGATCAAATCCGATGGCCTTGATGTTAAGACCACTTTTCTTCTCAATAAGGGCTTTACATTTTAAAAAAATTTCAAACTCCTTTGATTTCTCCTTCAAAAAAGAAAACCCACATTTTTCAAAAAAAATCATCAATAAATAAAATGGAATATTTACTCTCACGGAAGGACATTGGTTTAATAGGACCACAAACATCGGTGTGTATGAGCTCAAGTGGCTTAGTTTCTCTTAAAATTGGCTCCTTTGGAAAGCATTTGTGAGATTACTTTCTAAGTAAACACCCCTCGCAGAATTGATCTGGTTGATTGTTACAAGGTAAGTCTCTCACCATCTTCTTCTTTGATAGATGTTCAAGGCTACCAAAATTAAGATGTTCATATTGTAGTTGTCATAGCCATGATGAATCAATAGTAAACTTTTAAGCATTTTACAACATCACAATGAATGTCAGGAAGAAACATTATATTTTTCGACATAGGCACCTGACAATCAAATTCTTTCTATGATCTCTTAAAAGAAGAATATTTTCTGTTAAGTAAATAACATATCCTTTCTCTAATAATTGACCTAAATTCAAAATATTATTTTTCATATTGGGCACATAGTAAACATTTGTGATGAATTGATGGTCTCCATTCTTCAAGCGTATTAGAACTTTACCTTTACCTTGTATCGATATTTTTAATTCATCTCCAAATGAGACATTTCCCGTTATCGTTTCATCAAGCTCCACGAGCATGCTTCTTTCTCAGCACATATGATTGATTGCACCAGTGTTGAGATATCATTTATTTGTTTGGTCTTTATTTTCGTCCTTGCATGCTAACAATAAATTTCCGTCATCTTAGCTATTATATTTTATAAGATTGGCTTTCTCCTCTACTTTTTTTGGACATCTACATTCGACAGCATAATGACCAAATTTTTTTATAATTATAGCATTTAATTTGTGATTTGTCATATATTGGTCATGAATTTCCTCTTCCACGACCTCTTGATGTTAGTTGATTTCCACTTCTACCACCATTATTGAAATTATTGGAATTGCTATATTCGCTTCTTCCTTGTCCACGATCACATCCCAACCACGTCCTTTTCCTATTTGGCTTATATCATTGTCAATGCTTTCTTCTTTCAAATTGAGTTGAATAAGTTGTGTCGTTACTTCTTATTGTTTTTTAGTCCTCTTATGTTTTTCTTAATAGGCTTGCAATTCTAAATATATAGTTCCTCAATGGTAGTAACAATATACTCAAAAGTTAAATTAAGAGAGCAATTTTTTTTTCTTATAATTTTTACTTCACTCAAATCTTCACCATTTTTTTTAATTGATTCACAATAGTTGACACTCTTGAGAAATAATCTAAAATCAACTCAGATTCCTGATGAATAAGAATTCAAACTCACCTATAAGAGTTTGAAGGTTGATCTTTTTAACTTGATTCACTCCTTTGTTTCAAGTTTGAAGCATCTCTGATGTTTCTTTTGTTGTTGTTGTACTTGAGATCTTCTCAAAACAATCTTCATCTACCGCTTGATAGATAAGATAAAGAGCCTTGTTGTCCCTCTTTCTTCAATATTTTAAAGCTTCTCTTTGAGTTTGAGATAGAGCAATATTATCTTGATCTCTATAACCCTTCTTGATGATATCCCACCCATCTTGTGCTGCTAGTAAAGACCTCATCTTGATACCCAAATATCATAGTTAGACTTGGTAAGCATTGGAGCTTGGAAGGGAACCAATCCTCCATTTATCATTGCTCTGATACCACTTTGTTGGGGAAAAATTAAAATTTTTATAAACTCGAAATCACAAAGTACAAATCTCAAACTCACAAAACTCAATTTAGAAGCTCACAAATCTTTCCTTGAGACTTGACTCATAACTCATAAAACTATGTAGTATTTATACAAATTTAGAAGTAATATACACCACACATTATTCGACAACCAAACTAAACTCAACATTTTATTCTTCACCTACCACAACCACCACACACACATTCATCACATATCTTATCTAACGTTGGCTTTTTACTATATTAATTTTTCAACGAGTTTAATTATTTAAAACACAGTTATTTGTAAAATAAAACATGTTTATTTCTAACAGGGATATGCCTTCACTTGCCTAATGTTGGGTTTGTCCCATAATATTTCCAAGGTGAAAATCATAGGCCATTCTCGTATGTATAATGATGAGTCCTTTTTTCAATGGGTTCTTAACCCACACCATAATTCATGGATCTCTTTGATGGACCACATGGGAATGGCTCCCATAGTTTTTCTCTTCCCAACAGATCAAGACTTTTTGTCAAACTGATCTATCAAATTGGGCTTGTTGTTCTCATTGGCATACGTCCATGATTATTTATGAGTTATTTGACATTTGTACCACCGCCCTCATGTTAGGATGTTGTTGAAAGGCTCTATGCAGTACATTTATGTGTCTTATAAATAGATGTGTCATTTTATATGAACAATACATCCTTAGTATTATCTCGAGTTGTATGTACAATACAATATTTACACGAGTCTTTTCGGGTTGTATGAACCCACGAATGATAAGAGATTCTATGTCCTAAAAAGATTAAACATATAGAAAATTTGAAATAATTAAGTATTATACTTTATACTTGTTTTCTCAAACCAACTCTAAAAAAATGACTTTTTAACAGCACTTATTAATAGTGGTTTCAAAACCAATGATAAATATTTATTTATTGCAAAAGTATTAACCAGAAAATTTTTAAAACCACTGCTATCAGACATTGGAAAAATTATTACATCAGGACTCCGCATGCAGAGCTGTTTGTCGAATCCAATCTCGTGTTGACACATGAAAAATCAGCTCACCTACATAAAAAATGAACAAAAAAGAAAACATGCGACCCAACCCGACCGATGCATTACAGAGCCTAAGAAAATATTTTTTACGTTATTTATCATTGTCGCCGTGTTATAGGAATATTCCATCGTGTTATTCTGAATAACACTTCAATAACACGTTAAATAACACATAAATCACGCAGAAAATATTTATAATAACACAAGGGAATATTCCTATGACACGGAATATTTCTAAAGCCTCAATAACACATTAAATAACTATAAGTTATTAATAAATATAAATTATGACATCTAAATAAATTATTTTTATTCTATAACACATTAATAATTATAAGCAAAGCTTTCCTCATCTAAACTCTACGAATGATTTAATTAATGTTTGTTATGCATGCATGTGACTTGACTTCACTGACCAAATCGACCCATTTTAAATACTGTTTGACTAAATAATGATTCTGACTTGAAGATTAATGTTCATTTAATCTGAATTTACAACTTAATTTATTCAAAATTTGAGAATATAAAAATTCTAAAACTATGCTTCTTGTGCTTCAGCAACTAATTCTCATTTTCATATTTATATTTATATTATTTCATGTGTGTCGCACAGTGATTAAGACGAGATAAATTACAATACAATTTTGTTCTGATTCCATTCCTTGTTTTTATAGCTTCACAAAAAGAAAAATAAATAAATAAATAAAAATAGTGCAATTGGTATTAAGAATTAATACCAAATTTTAATGATATATTTGAAGGAAGATTGTAATGATATATTATAAGATAATTCAATATGTAGCAAAAATATTATGAATTGAGAACTTATTTCTATCAAACCATTTTAGATATTATTCAACGTCATGATTTCTACTTTATGTTTGGCCGGTCATTATTGAATGATTGGGGAGTTGTTAAATTCCATTGATGTTCGTCTTGAGCAAAAAACTCCTTCCAAAATAAGCTAAGAAATGTGACTTCATTATTACTTGCAATGAGTTTCATAACTCATTATCAGCATAAAGCATTTATGGGTGCGATGCACTCACGCCTAGATGACACTCATGCGCTTCTAGACAGAGTGTGTTGCATGCCGTCCCGGGGTCCGTAGCGCTCCTGCACTATATTCCAGGTGCCTATGCGCTTGGGGATAGAGAGCATGGCGTTCTTGTGGAAATGAGTGACGCGGGCGTGCCATTTGCGATTGCTCTTCTGAATCAATTTAAATTCACGATTTCGTGCGATGAAGAAAACTCTCTCGCATGTGGTTCTCTCGATTGGTTTCTCGTGAAGAAGAAAATGGCTGTTGAAGAGGGTTTTGGTGTACATTTCTCTTATTAGATCGAGAGAAAAAATTTAAAGTCTTGTCTTGTAAAATTCAAAGATTATAGAGAGGAGATATGAGTAATTATTTTATACATTTTTTAGGTTCATAGTAAAAAAAATTTTGTCACCGTGATTTTTTATTTCATTCTCAGGTATTTTCATATTAAATTATGGCATGATCTTTTTGGAATTATTTTGTTGTGTTTTCATTTGAATATTTTATTCATATTTTCTCGAATCACTGTGATCACATTCCACGATGTGAATTTGATTTTAATTTATTGAAGCCCTAGTAGAAGTACAATGTCCCCAACAAGGACAATAGCCAGAATGAATCGTCGTGAGTCCAATGTTCAAACATCGAAAAATTATTACATACGAACGGACACCGCATGCAAGATGCATGCGGTGTCCGATCCTGACCGTAAATCAGGTGATCTACGGTCAGGATGTATTTCGGTGGGTCCCATCTATTTTTTTTTTAACTGAAATATATCTTGACCGTAGATCACGGATCACCGTAATCTACGGTCAGAATCGGACACCGCATGCAGAGATATATATGGCATCCGTATGCAATAATTTCTCCCAAACATCAAACCATACACACCTAATATTTTTTTCCACAAAAGCCGATAAGAATGCAAACAAAAATGTGGGCCACATTAACTACAATAAATTCAGTATACACAGAAGCAAGAGATGGTCATATTTAATTTCAACAACCCACTCTTTTCTTATTTACGGCAAAAACTAAAGATAAACAAAACAAACAAGCTTCAACAAAACTGACCACCGTCTAAAAATGGCTAAATAAACTCTTTCTGCTATCCCAATGGTGGTGCAATTGAAAGTATTTCATGGAGTGGCCGCGCGGCCCTGTTTTCCGGCGAACTCCTATGATGTTCACATAACATATTTCCTTGAAAAATCCTCCACCTTCCTCCACACAAATACATTCATTTAAATCCCTCTTTCTATTTAAGCTTTTCTGCATGTGCGGCCAAGGCGATGGCACTGAAGGAAAGCTCAAGCTATCGTATTAGTATCTCTGCAACTCCGGTCATCTTCATAGCTCATCTGCTCTGCATGGCCGTTGCTGTCCTGACGCTCTTTTGAATCTTTTATCTCCGCCATGGAATCTCATTCAGCTCACACTTCTCCGAACGTCTCTTTGATGCTGTTCTCTTGCTTTTTTCTCCTCTTACATATTACAAAATGCTCCAAATAATGATATCTGCAAAGTTTTTCTGAAATTAATGATATACAACTCTGTTTTCTTTGCAGGCTCATGTAGTTTTCATGCTTTTTGGTCTGGTAATGTGTGGTGGAGAAGGTAAGAGCTTGATGAAATGAAATTCTCTCATTAGATATATATTGCTATTGATTAACTGATGTGATTTGGCTTTTTTTGTATTTATTATATTTTGGATTTAGCTGTTATGGCATTTAGAATTATACGACCTGGGAGCAGAAAAGCAAGAAAAATGGGTCACATGCTGATTAATTTAGTGGGATTGTTCTTCAGTATTTTAAGGAGGAAGGAATGCGGCACATGCAGAATTTACATGCTTGGATTGGGATGGGATGCATCTTCCTCTTTGTTTCTCAGGTGCTCATCTCAGATCTATATACGTATATAATTCCTTTTAGATGATATTTATGAATTAGACTTCTATTAATTTTCTTCTATAATATGTTATTTTTTCTTGCTTTAATGTTTACTTTCTTATAATTGCATGATTGTAGGCTACACATCTCAGAGAATTGATTTGTCAGTAATTGTTGTATGTAAAATAGTGTAATACAACAAAAATAAAGTAGGAGCATTTACATGCATACAACAACATTCATATGTAGTTAAATGTCTAGTACTTAAACATTCATATTTGCATGTATACCACTCAAATTTTAAACATTACATCAAAAGTGTCATCTTAATTGACCTTTTAAAAGTGAAATACACATTTTCATGCATGAACTTGTACATTCATTTTCTATTTTCTAAACTACTAAAATAAAGCAAACTATTTGTTCTTTAGAAAAAACTTTTTGAAAGATTGAAAAAATATCATTCTGAAAAAAATATTAAAAAATATATTTTTTTCACAGTTCTTGATCGGTTTCACTTCCTTCATATTCCCCGGTGCATCGACGAGTAAGAGGGCGAAATTGTTGCCATGGCACGTCTCTCTTGGCCTTATAATCTTCTTCCTCTCAATATGTAGTCCAGTGCAGGATTGGTGGATAGATTCATGATCTTAAAACTCAATGGAAATGAAGCAATACGAGTTAACATCATAGGAGTAAGCATAATTCTCTATGTAGTAGTTGCGGCTCTTATTGTTATACTTTCATGAGTAATATGTATGTTACGGAGAAATATTAGGTCACATGCGGCCAACCAATAAGATGAGAGGGAGAGAAAGAAGGGACATGCTCTCTCTCTCTCTCTCTCTCTTAATTGGCTGGTCTCACGTGTGCTGAAAGCACCTAATATTTCATTATTTGTTACAAGCTTTGCTAGTTTTGATAACATATTTACTATGTGTGCTTTTCTAATCATGCATGAGGGATTTAATAAATAGTTAGTTTGGGTATACATTTGTGAGATGTGATGAATTAATGTTATGTGGTTTGTTAAGGGTGTTGTTAAAGATAGGAGGATTTATATTCATGCCAACGGTACTTCTTCTGTATTTATATATTTAATAGTTATAATTTCACATTAATCACTTGCATAAGAATTTCAGGAGTGAAGTTTACAGTTTCATTTGAGAGATTTCTACTTTTCTGATTTTGCTCTTGCATTGATATACTAATCAATCCTATGACTCTATTTATAAATTAATTCCTCCAAATTCATCGTGCTACACCAAAAATTCGGTCATAACCCAACTTGATGTAACATGTCATATCGGGGAGGGTCATCTCATGTCGAGATCACAACATATAAAATAATACCCAATATCTATTTGAAAGGAATCTTGTTTACTTATTTTTTTCTTCAAGTTTCATACACATATCAACTAATATTGTCAAATATTGTAAAATAAATATACCAAAAAATCATTCAGACAATATAAATATGTGACAAAATAAATATACAGAAAAAAAAATTGTTTAATTTCTATATCATTAAAAAACTAAATATCACCGTGGTTGTAAAAAATAATGATATAAGATACTAACATATTTAAAATAATACTCTCACAAGTAATACAAAAGTCTCTAATCAACCTCTGCCTTACTCTTCCTTAAAACAATACATGTGAGTAAAGTAGGAGGTGAGCAATCACATCTGAGTAAAACACTCAAAATCTACTGTAGTTTTCAATATTTCAAAAAATATAAATATATATTCGATGTAAATAAAGCTAACATATCAAAATATCATGTGTAACATCTTTCACAGTGTGAGCACAAAAAATTATAATGTTAAGTAACACTATATCAACATGAAGTCATAAGTATTGGAAAATATTATGAAAATCAAATTTAAATATTTATTCAAATTATTTTAAAATTTTCCATTCATCTCCTTATATCCTCAATATCCCTGCTTACACTTATTGCTTCACTTATTCATATTTCCTTTTATGTCCCTTATAACTATACTTTCACTTATACCATCACTTGTTCACATCTATTCAGATGTATTAACACACAAATGTTCAATTAAGTATGTGTGAAATTCATTAACTCCACTTGATTGCACATAACATACAACCGTCCAATCAGAACCACCTATAACTCCCTAATTTTTATCATTTTTGCCCCATATTTATGTTACAAAAACATATAAATGATAACAATTCTCACATAGCAAATTTCACAACTTGTTACAGATAGTGGTACAAACTAGTAGATACAAGTAATAATGTAATTTGCGAAAGAAATAAATCTACACGTATCAAAAAATAAAATTTGCAAAATCACTTATATGAAATATCCATAATAATATTTTATGCACTTATATCAAGTTTAATGTATGTGCAAAATATACAAATAAATATTTTTAAGTCGATGTGTTAAACACAGTAATCTATAACATATAAAAAAGTTGTGGGGTGAAAAGTTTACAAATTTCCGTAAATCTGAATTTATGCGAAATTTTGACAAATAATGAATCAAAACTTTACAAAAATAAGTAATTAAATTGAAATCAGAAATAGGTTAATAGTAGTCGACTTAGTGCTGGATGATTTTCCACTCGACAACCTCTGAAATGGACTTTCTCCCTTAAAATAGTATTTTTTTTGTCTCCTTTTCTCTCTACATTTCTCTGTTTGAGAAAACAATGGGGGAATTAAAAGGAATCAAACCATAGCTTAATAGATTAAGTTGTTTATAAAAAATACCATTATATATTTAATAAGAGGATATGAATTTAAATATTGAATTTGTTATTTTTCTTAAGTATGCAGTGCAGATAAAACTTCTTATCTTATAATATAGAACTCCATAAATTATAGAAAAAATGTCAATAAATAGTTAAACATGTCTATAAGATACTGATGAAAATAAATTGCAAAATATACATAAAAAAATTCCAGAAAGTTCACTTGTATATGGATGTATTGTTGCGAATATGAAAATCGGTTCACTGTTCAAATTAACATTTTTTCATGTTTGGCAGTAAATTGTATTTGATACTCGAAATTAATTACTAAATTAATTGCTCTTAATCCTTCTGTGATTTGTTGCAGATGAGAAAAGAAAATAATTAATGAGTTTCATTAATTATTTGATTAGTTCTTTAATGGGCTTAATGACATGATGAAATTAATAAATGAACATGCTAGCTCCCATTGTAATCTCAATCGGGATTTGGTTTCCCAGGCTTCCTCTTCGACATTGGTAGCTTTCCAGGTTCTTCTAGTGTGCTTTGGTTTGAAGCTCTCGGGTAGAGAGAGAGAGAGAGAAGGAGAGGAGAAGAGGAGAGAGAAAAAGATATAGAGAAAGAGTGATTTCTTATAATCGTCAAGGTGATCGACATGTGTAATTTCTCAAGAGAAGGAGTGGATATAGACAATTTGCCGAACCACATAAATCTGTGTGTCTCCGTTGTGTTTTTTGTTTTGTGTTTTTCTCGATCTGATTTTTCGCTTTATTGTCAACGTTTTTCACAATATGTATTAAATTCTTAAGAAATAAATTTTCAACAAAAACCTATTATTTTATTACATATGATGCTCAGAGAAATAGATAAAAATATCCTTAAAATACAATCAAAATGTGCTCTATAACATGGTGAAGACATTTTATAAATTGGGCATGAAATAAAACCAATAAAAATTGACGAATAAATTGAGCATTAAATTAAATCTAAGAACTTAAAGAAAGTAAGTAAACATAAAAATAAACATGCAGGACTTACTGTATACAAAATTAAATCTCGACAGGGGCACTGATATATTATAGTAGCAGTCGTTACATGTTCACAGTTAGTTGCCCTTGCGAAGCTTTTGCTGTTTTATAGTGTATTGAAAAATGATACACATATGTAGCCTGATTTAGAGATGAATCGGGTCAGACATTCGATTTGATCCGCCAACCTATACAAGTCTTTGACGTTGCAGGTTGATGGCATGAACACGAGTGTCTGAATCTTCTTCGGGTTGGCTTTGATCCCTCTTGGGGTTAGCACGTAGCTTAGGAATTTTCTGAGCTGCACTCCAAAGTTATACTTGAGGTGACATTTTGTTTTATGTTATACTTTTTGAGTGTTTCAAAAGTTTATTTGAAGTAATTTATATATTTTTTTAGTGATATACTTTTTACTAATGCACCATTGATATAGAATTTAATATTTTTTCCTTTCTAATTTGAAAAAAAAAAAATCCTTCATGTGCTGTTAAATCACCCCAACACTCTTAGGCTAAAAAAAGATTACATTATAGCAAAATACTCCCTCCATTGTGAAGAATGCAGTCATCTCAGCGCCCGCTAAATGCATCTTTGTTTGCTAATAACCTGAGAACGTATTGAAAAAACTCAAGACAGATGTCATGTACTTATTACATACAATGCCTCTTAACTATAGTAGTTGACCCCACCAAGATAATTACGTCAAATTATTTAAAGTAAATTAATCCCTCCAAAAGGCCTGGGCAGAACCAGGCACAATTTCGACTTGGTCACTCGTTTCTAACAATAATGCTAAAAGGACAACACCTTTGTGAGATGTCATGACCCTTTCAATTATTATTATACGCTTGAAAGGACAACACATGTTTTAGGCCATCCGTTCCAACTTTGAGCCACCCTATTATGAGTCCGAGCTTCGACCATGTGATATCCAACGTCGGCCATTGGGCAATCAACTCCTTTAAACTTGTGTTCTGTCGGTTGGCCTGATAAGTGCAGTTTACATCAATCATTCATACATTGGTCGCCGTCGCCTGTCCTTATGTCAAATGCCCTTGGGTGCTTGCCGCCTATCACGCTTCTCTGACTCTTCAACGCCTGACAATCATCATTTAAAGTCTATTTACGGCAACTCCTAGGCCTAATAGCCTTTAAGTTGCCTGCCCATCTTTATTTGATGATTAAACTTGATCTCATCACTATTTAAGAAATGTAAATTTTTTAATTTTCATAACTAATCCATTTTACTTGCAAAACTAATTCAACTCATATATTTTTNAAGAAATGTAAATTTTTTAATTTTCATAACTAATCAATTTTACTTGCAAAACTAATTCAACTCATATATTTTGAATATTATTATCAAAACCTTAATATTATTTATTTTTAATCAAATTTATAATTTGTGCATTTGAAACTCAAAAGAGTNCAGTTTACATCAATCATTCATACATTGGTCGCCGTCGCCTGTCCTTATGTCAAATGCCCTTGGGTGCTTGCCTCCTATCACGCTTCTTTGACTCTTCAACGCCTGACAATCATCCTTTAAAGTCTATTTATGGCAACCCCTAGGCCTAATAGCCTTTAAGTTGCCTGCCCATCTTTATTTGATCATGAAACTTGATCTCATCACTATTTAAGAAATGTAAATTTTTTAATTTTCATAACTAATCAATTTTACTTGCAAAACTAATTCAACTCATATATTTTGAATATTATTATCAAAACCTTAATATTATTTATTTTTAATCAAATTTATAATTTGTGCATTTGAAACTCAAAAGAGTAAAAAAAAAAGAACATGTTCATTAATCACAGTTCCAACTTCGGCCTAACCACCGTAAAGCCCGTCCGTTCAGAATCGTCCAATTTCCTTAAGAAAATCTATAATCACGTTTCAATCAATCCCTACAGCCGTTCCCACCGCATCAGACGGTCCACATTCAACTCCGCAGGCAATGGCACAAAAAAGTACCTATCCGCGTCGGCGCCTTCTACTCTGCCCAAGGGGACCATAGACTATCCTAAAAACTCCGCACAGTTTCGTTTATGCGTAAAATGTTTTAGGCCGTTAGATAATAAAATGGACGTTGATTAATCAATGCGTACAGCCATCCCGTGCGGCATACGTGTAAATGGTCGCAAGACAGGTGCGGGGTTTTACCGAGTCCAACGACTTCCCCGAAATACCCCTCTCGCAAGACGAATCTTCCTCCTGGTCCTCTCCCGTTCGCTCTCTCTCTCTCTCTCTCATCTGTCTCAGCATTTGAGCGACTCGGTGGAGAGCAGAAACGCGTGCTCTCAAAGCCATCCATCTCTTCGTAGAAACCCTAGATCCTCTCTCGATCTTAGCTCCCTTCGATCCAGATGAACTGAATTTCACTTGCCGTTCGCCATTGCGGGTGATTGCCGGAGCCGTCTTGCTTTTCGGGCTCGATTCGCTGCTCCGATTGCTTGGACGGTTCCTAGTTTTACCTGCATTGTTATTTTTGACTTGTTTCTGGTATTGAAATAGCGGGATCTGGTGATGAGTTGGAACTGCTGAGCCGTCGATGATGGCTGTGCAACCTGAGAAGATGCATTTCTCTGTTGGCGAGGCGCTGCCGCAGCGGCAGTGGTTTCCGGACGAGAGGGACGGATTTATATCGTGGCTGAGGAGTGAATTTGCGGCGGCGAATGCGATTATTGATGCTCTGGTGCATCATATCCGGCTTATGGGTGAGCCCGGGGAATTCGAGCACGCAATAGGATGCATACAGCAGCGGCGATGTAACTGGACTCCAGTCATTTACATGCAGCACTACTTCTCTATTGGGGATGTGCTGCTTGCGCTGCACCAGGCTGGGTTGAGGAGGCAGCAGACACATTATCAGAGGGAAGGGAAAAAACCGGGCTCATTTGTGTACAGGCAGGGTCATCGGTCAGATAGTATCAGGGAGCATCAAGGCTCGTCGTCTCCTTCTCAAGTGGCTTGTTCGGAGAAGGGAAAGCATAAATCGGGATGCGATGAAGATGGAAAATTAATTGGGGGAGATCAGACATTGGGAGGAATGGGTTCGTCAGTGACGGATGTGGTTCAAAAGGACGCTGAGGGTAATCACTGCTTTCACTTCATTTAGTTTACCAAATAACCACTCATCCAGTGTTAAGTTGAGCGATAGTTGGTGAGTGTCTAATAATTTTTCCTATGCCCATTTTTTATATAAGAAACTGAGGAAGGCTAATCAGATTTTCTCGATCACTTGTTTGATGGTGAGAATCATGGAATGAAAGAATCTACTGGATGTGAGGAACGCAAGTGTTACAGCTTGCTTTTGTATTTTCGCTATTCGTTCAGCTCGTTTTATGATTAGATTCAATTCCCAAATAAAATTAAATTTTTAATAAACGTTATTTGAAGGACTTTTTCTTACATCACTTTGCTTTCATTTTAAAATGCTGTTTATGCTTCACTTTTTTTCAGTCGTTTTCATTTGAATTAATGGCAACCTGAATTTTGATGAGGGTGAGTTTTCTATTAATGAATTAAAGATTCATCAAACTTCAAGCAGTTCGCTAATTGCTATAGTGGACTCAATTGAGATAATTGTTTTGCAAGTGATTGGTAAGTATATTTATTCCATATGCAATTATTATTTTCATAATCCAGAGCTCTTCCACTTAAAACAATAGTCTCTTCCATTTAAAACAATAGTCTATAATTCATCAAATCGCTAGGAATGTCCTAATAGCTATAGTTGACTCAATTGAGATTCTTGTTTTGCAAGTGATTTGTATGTATATTAATTTCATAAGTATATTAATTTCATAAACAATAATCTGTTATTTTCATAATGCCAGCCATTACCACTTAAAACAATATTGTGAAATTCACCAAATCAAAATGAATAAATTTAAAGTTCTAATGAACGCTGCTTAAAATAAATTATTATAAAAATCATTTTTTGTTTCGCTTTCTTTTTGTGTTATTTTTTGTTTGTTTAGGTGTAAACGAGCTTAACTTCAGCGAGCTCAGTGTTTGTTTGTGTTCGGCTTGTTATTTTATTTTTTTTTTGAAATCGACTCGTGTTTGAAATGTTTCTTGAATGACATATTTGTATTATGCTCAATTCAAATTTGTTTGTTCGTTCGGCATGTGTTCGGCTCAAAATTAGCTCGATTGATTTCACAAATGATAAATTTTAACATATTTTTCTAAAAACCAACATAAAAATCAATATAAAAAGTTCATATTAAATATTAGTTTTAATCATTTAATTAATTTGAGCCAAAATGTGGCTAACACGACCACACATAGCTTTGTCGAGCTTAAAAAATTGTTCGTGTTCATCTTGTTTGCTTAACAAATGAATAGAACACAAATTGTTCGTGGAACTACGTGCTTCTTTGAAAGCCCTATTTGTTTGAATGACGGCCTTAATTATAGAATAATGCCTTAATAATTGAATAATGAAACGGCAGTGAGTGTACTATAAATGCATTTGAGATTCACTAAATCTCAAGGAATAATCTGACAGCTATTGTTGACACAAACGAGATTATTTTGCAAGTGATTGGTATATATTTTAATTCCATAAACAATATTTTATCATTTTCTTAATTCATAGTCCTTCCGCTTTAACAATAGTCTGTAATTCACCAAATCACAATGAATAGTTTGTACTTCATGAAATCACAGTGAATAAATTTAAAGTACGGACGAACATTGCTTGAGTGATTTTTTTATACAAATTAATTTTGTCTCATTTTTGTTTACGATTTTACGGTTTCTGTTTTGCATTCTTCAGGCATTATCTTTGGAACTAATGGTGGTCTCAATGAATTAATTTCGAAATGACAATGAGTGTTATATTAATGTATTAAAATTCAACAAGCACAATTGATATTCTAATAACTATAGTTGACTCAATTGAGATTATTATTTTGCAAGTGATTGTAAGAATATTAATTCCATAAATAGTAGTTTTTTTATTTTCTTAGTCCATAGCCCTTCTGCTTAAATATACTTTGCTCCCAACTTATGCTGATCCTCTTGGAACGTATGCCTGCAATGATGAACAAAATTAGGAAATTTTTTTCCTGATGGCCTCTACATTTATATATATCCTAATGTTTTGCATGGAATTGTTTTTAATATGCAGGGACTAATAGTTCTTCTAATTCAGAGACAGATGAAAGACAAAGAAATGATGAAAATTGTGGCAAGTTGGAGCCAGTTGTTGAAAATTGCCATGACCAACCCGTGAAAGGTTTGTCTGCTTATTATTCTGGTTAATATGTAGATATTTGGAAAGTTAGAATATGTCTAGTATTAGTTGTGTTTATATTTTCATTTTCTTGAAAATAAATGAAATCTTGTGGTTGTTGTTTCTCTTCTTTGTGCATTTATGGTTGCAATAGTTCATACTGCTCAAGCATTTCTTCCTTCCTATTTTCTGATATTTTTGCGCATTTCTTCCTTTCTATTCTCTGATATTTTTGGGTTCTTTGATTGTGCGAAAGTTATGTTATTATTTATAAAGTAGATATTGCATCGTGTTAGGTATGACTCATATGCCAGGAATTTTGAGTCTCTTGAAATTGGAGAGGTGTCTCTTGGAATGAAGAGTTGTGTCTCTTCGTGTGAAGAGGTGTCTCTTAGATCAGTGGGTTGGGGGGAGCGAGGGCGTGTTGGTAATTTATCTATGGGTTTTTTATATGTCTATATATATGTGTAACTCTTGGGTTTGTAACTGAACTCCTATGAAATAGTGAATTCGCAGCTGGCGCCCAAGGATGTAGACATCTTTGCCGAACCTCGTTAAATCTCTGTGTTCTTCTGGTTTTGTGTCGATTTCTGTGTTTTCTTCGCCCTAAATTTCACAACAATTGATATTAGAGAATTTGGAATCTTTCCTCTCCACCAGAGGAATATTCCCTCCATTTGGAAGCAAGCAAGCTGCTTTGAATGCGGATTGTTCACAAGGCAGATGGGCTCGCGGGAACGAACATTTGCTCAACCAAAGGAATTCACAAGTTTGTCGCACAAGGAGTTGCAACACGTTTTCGCAAGTTTGTCGCAGGAGTTGCGACAGGTGCAGTTGCAACAGGTGGTGCTCGGCCAGCGGTGTTCGCAAGTTTGTCTCAGGAGTTGCGGCAGGTGCAATTGCCACAGGTGGTGCTCGGTCAGCGGTGTTGCAAATTTATCGCAGGAGTTGCGACACGTGCAGTTGCGACAAGTGTTCACAGGTTTTTCGCAGGAGTTGCGGCACGTGTAGTTGCGACAGATGTTCGCAGGTTTGTCACAGGAGTTGCGACATGTGCAGTTGCGTTAGGAGTTCGCAAGTTTGTTGCAGGAGTTGCGGCAGGTGCAGTTGCGACAGGTGTTCACAAGTTTCGCAGGAGTTGCGGCAGGTGTTCGCAGGTTTGTCGCAGGAGTTGCGGCAGACGCAGTTGCGACAGGTGTTCGCAGGTTTGTCGTAGGAGTTGCGGCAGGTGCAGTTGCGACATGTGTTCGCAAGTTTGTCGCAGGAGTTATGGCAGGTGCAATTGCGATTGGTGGTGCTCGACGAGAGGAGTTCGCAAGTTTGTCGCAGGAGTTGCGGCTGGTGTTCGCAAGTTTGTCGCAAGAGGTTTTGCGGCAGGTGCAGTTGCGACAAGTGATGCTCGACGAGCGGTGTTCGCAGGTTTGTCACAGAAAAAATTGTGACAGGTGGAGTTCGCCTGGTCGCCGTAGTATTTTAGCCGAATTTTTTTGTGCGAATAGGAAATGTGCTTCATGTGAAAATTTTGATTCACGAATCACTGGAAATTGCGGGAAATTGTTGTAAATTGGCAGAGAAAATTTCAGGTTTATTTGAATTTTTCTGTGGTGTGTGTTTTGTTTCATACAAGGTAGGTAAAATTCGCTGCAGGATTAAATTTGAATGACAATGTCTGGTGCAAAATTCGAGATAGTGAAGTTTGGCGGAACATGAAATTTCAGATTATTGCAAACAAATGTGAAAGATTTGTTAGCACAAGGAATTTTTTGAAGACATTGCGGGCTACTAAACCTGATGTTAATATTTATCAACTATGGGGAAGTACAATTGTAGGTGGAGTTAACTCTGTCGGATTATATGATGAAAATACAACAGGTATGTTGACCAAACCAGATATTTTCAACAAGTTCTTGGGTGACTTGAACTTGTTGAATGTTTGCAGTTGCTAATTGACATGGTTGCCCAACCCACTTCGGTGTAAGAAATTTCATGATGTTTTCTCCAAAGGGGCTGGATATTCGCAAAGGTGGTGAATTGTTAGGTATGACTCATATATATATATATAATTTTTTTTATTTCGAACAATAACGATTCGAACACGAACGAACGCATCATTGTTCGTGTTTGATTTGTTTAGCAAACCGAACGAAAAAAATTGTTCGTGTTCGTCTCGTTTGCTTATCGAACGAATCAAACACGAACGCTTTGGCGAATCGAACACGAACAGTTCGCGAACAACGAGCTTTTTTGACAGCCCTATTGAGAGCTTACATTTTGGACTTCAAAAGTAATTGGGAGGACTAAATCCTGTTGGTATAATAACAACTTTTAGGTTAGCAGCAGCATGGTGTTGTATGAGGTGATTTATGGCAAGATGTGTAGATCATCTATGTGTTGATTTGAGGCTGGTGAGGGGCGAATATTCAGACCTAAATTAGTGGATTAAGCTACTGAGAAAGTTAAACAGATTTGAGATTGACTACGTGTGGCCCATGATCGTCAAAAGTAGTAGTGATGCTCGAAGCACAAAGATTTTGAATTCAATGTTAGAGATCATGCTTTTTTGAAGTTTTCACCTATGCGCAAAAATATAATATTTGACCAGAATGGAAAGCTTTAGTCTCACGTCATGGTCCATTTGAGTTGATCAAGAGAGTCGACAGAGTTTCATATCGTTTGACTGTTCCTCCAACACTTATAGTACATAAAATTTTTTACGTCGTTCCACTTCAGCATTATGTGTATGATGACTCATATAATTCATTTACGATTCTTTGGTGATTCGAGTAAACTTGAGTTATGAAAAAGTATCAAATTGCATCTTGAAGCATGAAGTTCAACAACTTTGTCACTTATCAATTCCTTTGTTAAAGTACTTTGGAAGCCAATCAGATTGAGGAACAACTTGGGAGATAAAAAAAAATGATCAAAAAGAACCCACAACTCCCAGAGCTAAGGTATAAATTTAAAGGACAAATTCTTATAAAGAGGGTAGTATGTATGATCCAAATTTTTCTTTCCTTTTATTTCTTGATCCACTATCTTGTGATTTTGTTGCCTTTTCTGTGATCTTACTGTTGTTGCCTTCTCATTTGGGACTTCCGCGAAACCTTTCTTTATCGTTGCACCGCCTCTTTCGGCTACTTAAGGAGGATTGATGCCGAAGCCCAGGGCATCATACTTGCATTCCTCTTTTTCTTAGCTCAAACCCATCGCCTCTTTGATCAGAACTTTCCGATATAGTCATGATTAGAGCTAGCCGGGAAGGCAACATCGGGATCTTCACTTATAGAGACCGCCAAAACTCCATCTTTCACCCCTTCAAACCGCAACTCCTTTTCTTTCTCCTTGTTCGAAGACAACGGATTGAAATCAACCCCTCTTCTTCTCCCCACAACTGCACAAACATCAAGCCTTCCCCTTCATTTATTTCTTTTTCTTCTCTTTTTATTCTAATGTGATTTATGTATGTATGTATCTATATATATATGTAAACATTATACATATATATTTATATGAATGACAAGTCTACTCCAGTAGGAGGAAGAAGAATGGAGGCCGACTCGAGCTCGCGAACTTATTGGACTGGCATTGACACTCATCTTACCAATTTATTAGCTGGCTCCTTTCCTAGAACTCGAGGCAGAGGCAAGACAAAATTGGGTCGCTCTTTAGCTACCTGATACTACGTTTTTTGACACTTTTTGGCTTTTTCTTTAGGTCTCTCATGTATTTTTCTGTATTTTCTCCTTTTGAAACCATTTGTGGTTATCATGTGGGTAGAGTGTCATGCTTGGGCTCTCCCACACAATATATCTGTATTCTACTTTCTATTTAATATATTAGCCTTTGGGCTTCTCAAAAAAAAAAAAAAAAAAAAAAAAAAAAAAAAAAAAAGAAAAAAAAAAAAAAAAAAAAAA
>JXCR01142735.1:180249-193143 GCA_002079205.1 Phalaenopsis hybrid cultivar | reverse complement strand
TTAGTATATTTCTAATATAGTATATTAATATATTATTATTAGAAATTTATTATATATTATAATTTATTAAATTTAATTTTTTAAAATATCATAAATTTTTATATAATTATTTTAAATTATTTTATTTTTCGAACAGTAACGATTCAAACACGAATGAACGCATCACTGTTCGTGTTTGGTTCGTTTAACTAACTGACCAAAAAAAATTGTTCATGTTCGTCTTGTTTACTTATCGAACGAATCGAACACGAACTCATTGATGAATTGAACACAAATTGTTCGCGAACGACGAGCTTTTTTTGACAGCCCTATACCCGATGGAGTCCATTGCTCTATTGCCAGCTGAAGAAACATTTCGCAGCTTCAGACGCATGCAACGAGGGTTTTTGGAAGAAATATTTCTTCGAGTTTGTGTTTGGTTTGATGGACTCCTCCATTTTACATCTGTCCTAAATTTTATTATTCTTATATAAGTTATGACATCTAAATAAATTGTTTTTGTTTTATAACACAATAATAACAAACTAATAATACACCAATAACACATAATAAAAACTAATAACACATAATAATACACATAATAATATAATTATATACTCTCTAACCAACGGTATAACATGTGGGGAATATTCCTTGCGTGTTATACCACGGGTTATAATGCTGTCCCACATGTTATACAACCGTCATATAACACTTCCCTAGCCTGCGGTATAACACTTGTGGAATATTCCTTGCGTTTTATACAACCGACCTATAACACGTGGGGTGACATTATAACCAGCGGTATAACACGCAGGGAATATTCCCCACGTGTTATACTGCGGACTAGGGAAGTGTGTACTTGTGTTAGTATGTGTGTTATTATGTGTTATTAATGCGTTATTGGTGAATTATTAATGTGTTATTAGTTTGAATTATTGTGTTATAGAATAAACATAGTTTATTTAGATGTCATAACTTATATTTATTAAAAACTTATATAAGAATAATAAAATTTAGGGCAGATGTATAATGGTGAAGTCCTTTGAAACCAAACACAAAAACTTGAAGAAATATTTTTTAAAAAATTTCTAGCTGCATGTGTCCGGAACTGTGAAATATTTCTTCAGCTCACAATAGAGCAGTAGCGACTTCATCGAATGCGAAATAATTCTATGAAAACTATCGGGAAATTGATCTGGCTGTATTTCAGGTCGGGTTGCGTGTGGAGTTTTTTTTTATTTTCCCTATTTTCGCCTGTGAGGTCGGGATTCCATGCGGCTTTCGTTAATTGGACTCCGCATGCAACTGTCCCTCCGGAGACTTGAGGTAATATTTTCTCATAAGTTTGGCCCTTTTAGTGTAGTTTGTCTTTTTTTTCCCAAAAAATTCCTTGAAATATTATTAAACCATTGTTAGATATAAGCACAAAATTTGTTGATAAATTACTTAAGTTCTGTGATTTTGAAATGAGTTCTGATAAGTCTTCAATTGAACTTGGTTTATTTCGGGCAACTGCTATATTGGCTGCTGTGTTTTTGGATTGGAACTTTCAAAGGAATAATTAAAATTTTGAATCATAAAGAGCCACATAAATTTCTATGTGATGCGTGACTCTTAAATATACAACTGCTAGAAACGAAACAGCTCGGTGCAAGGCATTGATTGTTCAATAAACCATTGTTATTGTGCAATGTGTTTCAAAAAAAAAATGCTTTCATTGAACTGTTATGCTTTTGATACTTGATATACTGAATCATTTATATAAAAGGGACTTAAAAGGAAGTGGGGTCGATTTTAATAAAAATAATGGATATTATTGTCAATTTTTAATGGATTCTTTTAAGAGGTCATTTCTGTTGACATATTCATGTTGATTTGTTTGTTTTCTNATAATAATAAAATGGTAGTTGTTGTGTTTGGAGGCTATGCTAGGATTTGCAGGGAATGGCGGTGTGGTAACTTCTTCGTGGTGCTTGGTGGCGGCTGAGCTTGATGGCAAAGACTTTTGCTGAAGTCATGGCAGGAGGTAGAGTGGCCTCTTAACACTGGCGTTCCCTCAGATTTAGTATGACTCTTTAGTGGGTAATGACAATAATCATGTCATCAGGAAGGCAGAGAAGAAAGGAGATAAGCCAACTATTTTTTAACATAAAATGATAGTGAGAATTTGGCATAATCTCGTCGACTGATTTTAGTTGGGAAATTTCTGTAGGACCATCCAAAGCTTAAGTCATTAAAAAGGAGTTTGAGCACTTAAAGTTGGCGGGCAATTGGAAAATTTACTTGTTGAATGGCAGTCACATATTCATTCTGCTCTCTAGGGAAGAAGATTACGCCAGACTTTTTGCGAGGAAGATAATGTGAATTGATATTTGAGCAATGAAACTTCTTAAATGGTCGGTGAATTTCAATATGCAGACTAAGCCCCTAATTGTTCCTGTCTGGATTCGTTTCCAGGCCTAAGACTTTATTTGTTCAATCATGAGATTCTCTTTTCTATTGTTGTCATAAGCGAAAGACCACTTAAGATGGATTGGGCTACTTTCAATTTAAGCAGACCCTCCGTGGCGCGCGTTCTGGTGGAAAGGGACATCACATTGATTGCAGCTAATGAAATGTAGATTGGCTCTGTATTATTGGCAGAGAGTTGAATTTGAACGACAATTGCTCTACTATTCTAATTGTCAATTATTTGGACACTCCAATGAGAATTGTTATATCCTACACCCTGAACTAAAATCTGTTGGCAGAAAGAAGGAGGTTAAGGTAATGCAGGTGTCTGTTTCTAATTTTTGGGGGAAGAATTTGGAGGTGGGTTTGGAGGAGGGCGAAGGAGAGGGTTTAGGGTTTGGGGTTAGGGGAGAGTGCTGGGTGAGGGGGTTTGAAGAGCGAGGTTGAAGATGCGGTGACTTCTACTCCAGAGTTTTTGGGTGATGGTCCCTCTAATGTTGCTGAGGTGCTAGCTCCCTCTCTTGTGAATGAGGAGGCTTGTCCATCTACTTTAAGAATGACGTGGTTGAAGAGATGCAATCTGTCCTTGGTGAGGAATGAAAATTTCAAAAATAAAAAAAAGAAGAGAAAATGGAATTATGAACTCTGCATCTAATGGAAGGTAAAAGCTTTATTGATGTAGTCTTTTATTATTCTGAAGGTGAACACTTGAATACCCTGGCTAGATCTACTAGAAGGGGTAAAATGGTGCCACATGATTAGTTTCTTTATTTGAAACATCAGAGGAATAACATATTCCGATTCCTTTGAAAGGCTTAAATTTTTTTCAAGGATCCATAAAATAGAATGCTTTGTTGTTTTAGAACCAATGGTTTATAATCACCATGAGAAGATTATAAAGAGGCTTAGTAAGTTTTATTTTGTTAGCAATCCAAATAATAAAATATTGTTGTTTTGGAAAAGAAGTCTAAAAGTGCAAGTTATTACAAAAGATCCTCAATTCTTTCATGTGTATTTTGAGAAGGAAAAGTTCATTGATTGATCTACATTTGTGTATGCTAGCATCGTTCTCCCTACTAGATATGAGTTATGACATAAAATATCTGCAATGGGGGCTTTGCTCGAGAAAAGACGGATGGTAGGGGTGATTTCAACATGATCATGAACACAATTGAGAAATGGCGTGGAAAAGGGGTGGACTATACTCTCCTGCAAAAATTCAGTGAGGCAATGTGTGAGCTTGGACTTTTTGATCTTGGGCTCTATTGCTCAAAATTTACATGGAGGAGAGTGAAGGTATTTGAAGGCTAGATAGGTGCTTTGGCAACCAAGATTGGATTTCTTCTTACAATGTTTTTGGAGTAACAACATCTTAGTATCTTAGGCTCTGATCATACGCCATTATTACTAAACATTGTTCATTTTCTTAAATCCACCAATTATCATTTTAGGTATTTAAATGTATAGTCAAAACATCATGGTTTTCTCAGGGTGGTGAAAGATAATTGGTGTTGTGGGGAAGTTGGGAATAACCGGTACATTCTTTGGCATTTGCATAAGGTGGCTAAGGCTCTAAAAACTTGGAATTGGTCTATTTTTTGGGGATGTACACAACAAAATAATGCAAGATAAGGAAAGGGGGAAATTGTTGGAAGCAACATAAGAACAAAGAGAGGAGGTGGATAAAGAACTGTTAGTAGCTCACAAATAATTGCTACAAGTTATAACATGGGAAGAGGAATTACTTCAACAAAAAGCTGGGAAGATTTACGTCAAGGAAGGAGATAAAAGCTCCTAATATTTCCATGCTAGTATCAAATAAAAAAAATTTAAATACTATTTTGAGAATTAAAGGAGATATGGGGGAGTGGATTACTGATCAGGCAAGGTTGGGTGAACATGTAGTAAACTACTTTACTGATATTTTCAATTTTGTGGATTCGATGGTTCTATTGATTATGATATATTAGGCAGAAGAGGGAGTTCATAGGTTCATTGGAACTTTGTGACAACCCAAATTGAGAGGAGATTTTGCTGGCTTTAAGAAACATAGATAGTAACAAAGTGACGGGACTTGATGAATTCACCTCTAACTTCTATTTAAAAATTTGGTTCATCATTAAAAAAGAGTTTGTAGGAGCAATTCAAAGTTACTTTATAGAGGAGGATCTAGAAATTTATTTCTCTGCAGTCACTATTATTTTGGTGCCCAAAAATAAAGAAAAAAAGTAACTTGGGAGCAATTCGGACTGATAAGCTTAACCTCTGTCACATCTAAGATAATAAGTAAAATAATTGCATCAAGGCTACAACCTCATCCTTCTCTCTTCATATATGCTAACTAATCAACTTTCATAAAAGGTAGAGAAATAACATATAACATCTTGCTAGCCCAGAAATTTATTGAAAACTTGGACATGAAATGAAGAGGAGTTAATTTGGTGATAAAGCTTGTGTCGGCGCTATTTTTGTGTGGAGGAGTTGCCTGTAAGAAGCTATCGGTCACCAGAATCAAAATCCTGTCGCCCGCTTCAGAAGGAAGTTTTAATTTACATATATATTTAGTTTTAGAAAAATATGAAATCAAATTGACCCCATAGTTTTCATAATTTAAATGAAAGAGCACTATACCTCAAATCCTGCATCTACCCCGAAGGATAGACACAAAACTTGAGGATGAGACTCGATCAAATAAACTAAGGAACAATGACATCCGTTTGGTCTGCGAAACCTTTGTATTTGCCGACAAGTTCCCCTATTTAATATAAGGTATCCCAAAGGATAAACATAAGACTTAAGGATGAGGCTCGATCAAATAAACTAAGGAAAGTATGGCGTCTAACACAAGACTTGAGGATGAGGCTCGATCAAATAAACTAAGGAAAGTATGACGTCCGTTTGTCACAAGAATTGAGGATGATGGTCGATCAAATAAACTAAGGAAAGTATGACGTCCGTTTGGTCTAAAGACTTGAGGATGAGGCTCGATCAAATAAACTAAGGAATATATGACATCCGTTTGGTCTACAAGACTTGAGGATGAGGCTCGATCAAATAAACTAAGAAAAGTATGACGTCTGTTTGGTCTGCGCCTTTGTATTTGCTGACAAGTTCCCCTATTTAATATAAAGAATTAAATAGGGTTTATATTAAGCTTGGTTCGGACATGCTTCCTATAAGGGTAAGCCTCTATAGTTAATTACATCTTAAATGATCAAAATCACCTAAGAAGACTCTTGATAAAAATCAGAAAATATTATCTTCAAGGAGTTTCAAAGGGTATGACTTTTTAAATGAAATCGGACGTAGAGGTGTGAAATAGGATTGGTTCAAATTTGGAACAGTTTGTTATAGAGTCCAAAGGAGGAAGAACTAGGGGATGTCATGGATCCAGAGGAGAACCTCGGTGACTTCCCAAGCTATCCTAATGTTTGGCTTCAGTTTTGAGGAGAAATATTTAGGTGTTTTATTCTGCCAATTTTATTTTTTAGGGCTTACATTCGTGTGAAACTATCACATAAATAGCCTGAAAGATGTGAGGATTTAGGTAGTGACAAATGACAACCTCAGAATCCTAAGGCGAGTTTGGGCTTATATTGTATAGCAGGGCTATGCAAAGGCCTAAAGATAAGATGATGATTTATGTTGCAAAAACAAGCAACCTTGAAGTCCTATTGCTTTGTTATTTAAGTTTAAGGAAGGAAGATTGGTTTAGCTGGGGAAGACTTGTTTTGCTGTTAAAGGTGGCCGTGCTGCCCATCATGCTAGCTCCAAGCTCCTTGCCACGACGAGTTTGAGTTTTCTAGTGTGTCAAGTCATGATGTCAAATCAGATGACCCTATAGTTGAAGTTCTTTAAATTTTATGTGGGGCATATTAAAGTTGATTAGAGTGACACCGATTAGGATCCTACGATTCCCTCGTTCTGGCACCACTATTTTCTATTAGATTCAATTAGTCCAAATGAATTTACTAAACTCAACTTAATGAGTTCAGAAGATCATAGTAGATGTTTTTAGTACAAGATATGATAAGTTCAAATTGTCCTTCAAAACATCCAAAAGATTCTAAAGTGCTCGAGATATGACCCTGAACTATTTTGAAGATCTCTTGAATTATTTTGAGTTCATTTTTGAACTTATCATATTGTTCCATTAACCTTCCGAGTTTAGAGTGTGGCTACCTGATTGCTCATTGAAGCTTAACAATTTAATTATCTTAAGGATAGGGTACTCGATTAACCAATTTATGTTTCATTTAAGAGTTATGTGAGTGAGTGCCCCTAAGGCAAGTTTGAGTTATTTAAAGATTGTGGTGCCCACAAGTAAAGTTAGACTTGGAGTGTTTAAAGATATTGATTATCAACCCAATTATCTTCAAAATCAAATCAATTGAGCTTAGATATCGAGCCTAGGTCACTACCAAGCCCTTAGCAATCGTAATGACCTAGGCTCAATATCTTCAACTTAAGTAACTTCAACTTAAGCCCATTATGATAGACAAAGATAAATCATTTTGTTCATCAATTGAAAAACCTCTAGAACTTAAGTTGAAGTTACTTCCTGATCATTTAAAATATACCTTTTTAGGAGATTCCTCTACTTTACCAGTTATAATTTCCTCAAAATTAATGAGGGAAGAAGAAGAAATATTGATGAAAATTTTGGAAAATTTTAAGAAAGCTTTTGGATGGACAATTGCTGATATTAAATGAATCAGTCC
Organism: Phalaenopsis hybrid cultivar; assembly: GCA_002079205.1. NCBI lineage: Eukaryota > Viridiplantae > Streptophyta > Magnoliopsida > Asparagales > Orchidaceae > Phalaenopsis > Phalaenopsis hybrid cultivar. The sequence goes on along the minus strand of JXCR01142735.1, from coordinate 185,989 downwards.
TTCAATTTTTATGCATAGAATTCATATGGACGAGAACAACAAACCAAGGGCTGATCCTCAAAGGAGACTGAATCCTGTTATGAAAGAAGTTGTTAAGAAAAAAATTTCAAAGTGGTTAGATGCTGAAATTATCTACTCTATTTCAGATAGTGCATGAGTTAGTCCAATTCACTGCGTTCCTAAGGAATTATCTACCCTACTTCAGATAGTGCATGGGTTAGTCCAATTCTCTGTGTTCCTAAGAAAGAAGGGAGTAACTGTAACTGTGAATGAACATAATGAATTAATACCTACTAGACAAGTTACAGGGTGGTGAATATGCATTGATTATAGAAAATTAAATCCTGCCACTAGGAAAGATCATTTTTCATTACGCTTTCTAGATCAAATGCTGGATAGACTAGCTAGGCATAAATACTTTTATTATCTTGATGGATATACTGGTTATCACCAAATACAAAAATCTCATGAGGATCAAGAGAAAACAATTTTTACCTGTTCTTATGGTACTTTTTCTTTTAGAAGGATGCCCTTTGGTTTATGTAATGCCCCTGCTACATTTCAAAGATGTATGATGTCAATTTTTGTGATTTAATTGAAAAAAAGATTGAAGTATTTATGGATGATTTTTCAGTGTTTGGAACTTCATTTGAATCATGTTTAGAACATTTATCTAAAGTTCTTAAGCATTGTGAAGAAATAAATTTAGTCCTTAATTGGGAAAAATGTCAATTTATGGTAGCAGGAGGAATTGTATTAGGCCATTAAATATCAGAAAATGGTATGGAAGTATATCCTACTATAATTCAAGTGATCGCTAATTTACCTTATCCAATGAATGTAAGGGAAATTATGAGTTTTTTAGGACAAGTTGGATTCTACAGGCGATTTATTAAAGACTTTTCAAAGATTGCTAAGCCTTTATGACATTTATTGGAGAGAGATGCATTTTTCAATTTTGATAAGGAATGCCTATAAGCTTTTACTTTATTAAAAGAAAAATTAATTACTGCATCAATTATGGTTTCGCCAAACTGGGGAATGCTAGTGATTATGTAATAGGAGCTTTTTTAGGAAAAAGATATGATAAAATTTTCAAAGTAATTTAGTATGCTAATAAAACTCTTAATGAAACTTAAATCAATTATACAACAACTAAAAAAGAGTTATTAAATATATTTTTGATAAATTTAGATCATATTTAATTGGAACTCATTGTGTAGTGCATACAGATCGTTCTGCTATTAAGTACTTAATGAAAAGGAAAGATGCTAAACCTACTTATAAGATGGATTCTTTTTTTGCAAGAATTTGATTTTGAAATAGTAGATTGAAAGAGGACTGAAAATCAAATTGCTGATCATTTGTCCAGGCTTGAATTAGAAAAATCACTCAATATTTAAAAAGAAATTAATGAACATTTTCCAGTGAAAAACTGTTCACTATTAATGAGTGGCGTGTTCCGTGGTTTGTCGATATTGTGAACTTTATTGTTAGTGATATTATACCCAATGAAATGACAGACCAACAAAAGAGAATTTCTGAAGCTAAGACTTATTTTTAGGATGACCCATTTTTATATAAACAAGGAAAGGATCTAATTATTCAAAGACGTGTACCATTAGATGAAACTTATGAAATTATCCAAAAATGTTGTAATTCAGATTTTGGGAGAAATTTTGGTGTTGATAAAACAACATACAAAATTTTACAGTCTGGATTGTATTGGCCTACAATTTTTAGAGATAATAATGTTTACATCAAAACTTGTGATACATGTCAACGAGTAGGCAATATTTCTAGAAGAAATAAGATGCCCCTCAATTTTAATGCTAGAAGTTGAAATATTTGATGTTTGGAGATTAGATTTCACGGGACCATTTATACCATCTTTTGGTAATTTATATATTATGTTAGTAGTGGATTATGTATCCAAATGGATAGAAACTGTTTCTTTACCTCATGTGATGCTCAAAGTGTTGCAAATTTTTTGAAAATGAACATATTTTGTAGATTTGGGATGCTGAGAGTTATCATTACTAATGGGGGAAATCATTTCAAAAATGCTATAATGGAAGAGTTATTAAAGAAATATCATATAAATCATATGATTTCTACTGCTTATCATCCTCAGACAAGTGATTTGACTGAATTATCCAATCGGGAAATTAAAAGAATTATGGAAAAATCTGTGAATAAAAAAAAATAAATTGGTCAATCAAACTTGACTATGCTTTGTGGGCTTATAGGATTGCATATAAAACTTCTATAGGAATGTCCCCATATAAGCTAATATTTGGGAAAGCTTGACACTTACCAGTTGAACTTGAGCATAAAGCATATCGCGTGATTAAAGAGTTCAATTATAATTTGAAAGATGCAGGTGAGAAAATGTTATTGCAATTACATGAGCTTGAAGAGATAAGGAATGAATTTTATGAGAGTGCCAAGATTTATAAAGAAAAGATGAAGATGTAGCATGATCGAAGGATTCTTACTAAAAATTTTCAGCCAGTGCAACGAGTTTTGCTATATAATACAGGGTTAAGATTATTTCTAGGCAAACTTAAGTCCAGGTGGATGGGACCATTAGTTGTGATAAAAGTTTATCCTTATAGAGCTGTGGATATTAAAGATCCTAAGTCTGAGAAAATATTTAAAGTTAATGGACTTAGAATAAAACCTTATTTTATAGAAGATCGACATAAACTTAATCATGGAATGATGTTGGGTCAACCAGAAAAAGCACTAGTTACGTCAGACTGACGATGTAAAACCAAGCGCTTTGTGGGAGACAACCCATAGTTATCAGAGTGTTTTTATTTTGATTGTTGTTTTGTGTGTGCTTATAAAAATTAGGGTAGCATTTTTGAAATTATTATGTGTTAGCAAAGATCTTAAGACTTTATTTAGTGACCAAGGCATGTTAGAATAAGAATTTGGATGTTAAGTTGACTAGTGCAAAAATGTGCACTAACGCTTAAGCTCCAGATCCGACGCTTAAGCGCGGTAGTTTAAACACATGTGCAAAATTAATATTCTAGAAAGTTTAACTGCCAATTAGTTTGTAAAAATGTGCCAAGTCAGTTTCTAAGCGTGTCTAGGAGTTATTGGAAAGATTTAGGCCTATAAATAGAAGGTTTTGTGAAGGAATTTTACCCCAGATCATTTCTAGCCTTAAACGTCTAAGAGAAAGTGTGATTTAGAGAAAATGTACTTCACCCCGGATTATTTTTAGCCCTAAAAGTCTAAGAAAGAGAGAGATTTAGAGAAAATGTTTATCATGGGAGAAGGATTTGAAGAAGAAGGAAGAAACCATGAGGAAGAGGTTCATTAGTCAAAGTGCACAAGAGATTTATAATGGTTTCTTAGCCATTAGTATTGAAGGGATATCAGAGAAGATCAACAAAATTGAGAATACTATGACTTTATTGGGACCAAGGTACTTGAGTTGCATGCAAATCTAGAGCATACTGGATGGCAATTGAAGATGCAATTTAGCCACATAATTTATATAGAGGAAGCGGATAAGGCGATGTTCATAAAGCAGAAGTAGATACTGTCCATTTTATCAACTCTATATTCTTGGAGAGACCAATGAAAGACACAAATTTGTTCCTTCAAATGAAGAATAGAATTAAGTTTAGTGTTAGAATTTGTGTGTTAGAAGTTGTTGTTTTCATGTGGTTTAGTGTTTAAGTCTTGTTTTTAGTATTTATGACTTCTTATATGTGTTAATTGTGAAATGATTGTTGTGTATTTGTATTTTGAAAAATTTTCTCATCCAAGACTATTTGGAGTGAGAATTAAGTGTTTAAGGGTATTTTCACTTGTTTGTGAATTAATATAAGTTTGTTTGTATGAAAATTTATGTTATTTTTAGCCTCAAATCGAAATAGTTATTATGGAGAATTTTGAGAGAGAGGGGAGTTATAGGAAGTGGAAAATAGTCATTGAAGTGCTATGAGACCATTTAGGGGTGGTTTACTTAGACAAATAGTGCATTTTACTTTAATTTGAAAATTTTCAAAATTGTGCATTGACGCCTATTGACCTCAATTTTTGTTGAGGTTTAGTTTTTCCTATTTACTTAAATAATATTAGTATTGTTGACCTCAATTTTGGTTGAGGTTTAGTTTCTCCTCTTTAATAGCCTAGAGGGTCTAGCCATAGGACTTTTCCTGTTGACTATTCCTAGAAAACTAGACATGGAACCCTCATCATTAGAAATTCCAAACCCTTCTCTTCTCAACTTGAAGTTCCACATATTGGTCTTATCCTCTAAATACTTAATAGGTGGGGTCACTGTGGGGGAAACTCAAGATGAGTCACCCTTAGGGTTGCTGGACCTTAAGGTTGACCTTGGGTGTTGGTCTAGAGCTAAGGCACTCAATACACTTATCTACACCCAGATTCACTCACAACCATGAACTCAAATTTCTAGCCTAGATCCCTTGATCTTTTGGGATACTCATGTAGATGGTCCCCTAAACCTACTAACCCTAGGGCTATGGTTTAGCTAAGACCACTATGTAGAGGACCCAAAATGGGTTTTCCATTGGTCCATGGCTTATTGGTGATGATCGGTACCCAGTGCTTACCAAAATACCCATCTTGGCCTTTTACCCCTAAAACACCCCCAAATTACCAAAATGCCCCTCCATAGCTCAAAAATTGGCCTTTTACCCCTAAAACACCCCCTAATTACCAAAATACCCCTCTTAAAAATACCCATCTTGGCCTTTTACCCCTAAAACACCCCCAAATTACCAAAATACCCCTCCATAAATCTTGGCCTTTTACCCCTAAAACACCCCCAAATTACCAAAATACCCCTCTTGGGCTCAAAACTTGGCCTTTTACCCCTAAAACACCCCCAAATTACCAAAATACCCCTCTTGGGCCCAAAATCCCAAAAATTCCAAAAATTAATAGAAAATCCCAATAAATCCCAAATATTCTCAATTTCATTTCTCTCAACTACCACATGAATTTGACCAATTTGACCATCTTTAACCAAAACCCCCAAATTGCCCTTTAAAGACTCAAATTTCCCAAAATCCAACTCAAATGTCCATCAATTTGATCTTAATTGACCCCAATTCCAATACTAAACTCAAATTCACTTTTGATATGACCAAACTATTGCTCCATGATTTTAGCTCAATTTTGATTTGAGTCAAAACCCCAATTTTGACCATATGACCTAATTTCACCAAGTTGAACCCATAGCCTGGTAAATTGGACTCAATTAATGTTCCAAAATCTTTATGACACTCCTATACATCAAAATCAACCATAAATTGGCATTGGTGAAGTCTCAAATCCATTTGATTTTGGCTTAAATCCAAAATTCCCAAATTTAGCCTCAAATTGGCTAAGTCCCCAAATTTCACCCAATTGATTGCGTTAACCTCCAAATTGGCATCCAATTCATGTTGGAAACTCTTCATGAGATCCCTATTGACCATTTAAAACAATAAATTTAGACTTAGCCACTAACCCAAGCTAGACCCAAGCCTAGCCCAACATGACCAAATTAATTAAAGTTCAAAATTCCCTCAAATTGACCCTCCAATTGGACTCAAAACCACTTCTATCCTTCACTAAAGTTATTCCTTATGATCATCTACACCAAATGCAACAATTATTTGGGATAATTGACATGGCTAACCTAGCCCAAACCCAAGTTTAGGTCATTTGCACCCACTTGGACCCATGCACTAAATGTGACCTAACC
>JXCR01142735.1:150198-176705 GCA_002079205.1 Phalaenopsis hybrid cultivar | reverse complement strand
CCGCCACAACATGCAAAATATAAAACAACTCAAAATTTAATCACAAACATCACATAAAACTACAAATTCAACCAAATTAAGACGTCTCTATCGGAGATCGGGAATCCCTCGGAGGAGGTAACCTACGGTTGCTAACGAGGCTTCCCACGGTATCGGATGATCGGGAATCCCTCGGAGGAGGTAACCTATGGTTGCTAACGAGGCTTCCCACGGTTGAAACAAAATTATGAAACTCATTAAGTTGGGTTTGATAAGTTCATTTGGACTAAGTGAATCCAATATAAAATAGTGATGCCGGAACAAGGGAACTGTATGATCCTAACATAAAATTTAAAGAACTTCAAACATAGGACGGTGACGCTCTAATCAACTTTAATATGCCCTCATAAAATATAAAGAACTTCAACCATAGGAACCACCTGATTTGATATTATAAACTTGCCACTCATAAAATTTAAAGAACTTCAACCATAGGGCCACTTGATTTGATATTATAACTTGACACACTAGATATCTCAAACTCGTCGCAGCAGGAGCTTGGAGCTAGCATGGTGGGCAGCACGACCATCTTCAACAACTCAAACTCGTCGCGGCAAGGAGCTTGGAGCTAGCTTGGTGGGCAGCACGACCATCTTCAACAACAAAATCTTTCTTCCCCAGCTAAACCAATCTTCCTTCCTTACACTTAAACAACAAAGCCATAGGATTTTAATTTGCTTGCTTAATGCAACGTAAATCCTCACCTTATCTTTAGGCTTTTGCATAGCCCTGCTATATAATATAAGCCCTAACTCGGCTTAGGATTCCGAGGTTGTCGTTTGTCACGACTTAAACCCTCACATCTTCCAGGCTATTTGTGTAATCATTTCACACGAATGTAAGCCCTAAATAATAAAATTGGCAGGATGAAACACTTAAATATTTCTCCTTAAAATTGAAGCCAAACATTAGGATAACTTGGGAAGTCACCGAGGTTCTCATCTGGATCCATGACATCCCCTAGTTCTTCTTCCTTTGGATTCTACATTAAAATGTTCCAAATTTGAACCAATCCCCTTTCACATCTCTATGTCCGATTTCGTTGAAGAGTCCTACCCTTTAAAATTCTTTGAAGGTAATATTTCCTGATTTTTATCGAGAGTCTTCTTAAGTGACTTCGGTCAATTAGGATGTAATTAACTATAGGGGCTTGCCCGTATAGGAAGCATGTCCAAACCCAGCTTAATATAAACCCAATTTAATCCTTTATATTAAATAGGGGAACTTGTCGGCAAATACAAAGGTTTTACAGACCAAACGGACGTCATAGATATTAAATAGGGGAACTTGTCGGCAAATACAAAGGTTTCGCAGACCAAACAGACGTCATATATCCCTTAGTTTATTTGATCAAGCCTCATCCTCAAGTCTTGTGTTTATCCTTCGGGATAGATACAAAATTTAAGGTACAATGCTCTTTCAAACTATGAAAAATATGAGGTCAGTTTGATTTCATACTTCCACGTCCTTCCGAAGCGGGCGACGAGATTTCGATTCCGGCGACCGACAGCTTCTTACGGGCTTGAAAGAAAGTTCTGATGTATCTAAATGTATAGCTTTTATTTTTTGGCATTGCACCTAATTCCTACATAGTTACATATTTAACATCTAAAATTTGGCTTTTTTTACATTTATACCACCGAAAATTTTCATATCACATAAAAATAAAAGACTTGAGTGTTATGTACCCAAAATAATGCCGACAACGCCTAAGTACCACATCTCAAGCACCAGTTAACAATTTTTAAAAATTTCAAATTAAAGTAAAATGTACTATTTTCCTAAGTAAACCACCCATAAATGGTCTCATAATGCTTCAAATGACTATTTTCAACTTCCTATAACTCCCCTCTCTCTCAAAATTCTCTATACTAAATATTTCAATTTGAGACTAAAAATAACATAATTTTTCACACAAACAAACTTATATTAATTCAAAAACAAGTACAAATACCTTTAAACACTTAATTCTTACTCCAAATAATCTTGGATGAGAAAATTTTTCTAAATAAAAATACACAACAATCATTTCACAATTAACACATATAGGAAGTCATAAATACTAAAAATAAGAATTAAATAGTAAACCACATAAAAACAACAATAACTTCTAACACACAAATTCTAACACTAAACTTAATTACATTCTTCATTCGAAGGAACAAATCCTATCTTTCATTATTCTCTCCAGGAATATAGAGTTGATAAAATGGACGGTGGTGACGAGCTTTGCTATTATCTTCTTCAATCCACCTCTACTTTATGAACATCGCCTTATCTGCTTCCTCTATATAACTTATGTGGCTAAATTGCATCTTTAATTGCCATACAATATGCTCTAGATGTGCACGCAACTAAAGTACATTGGTCTCCAATAAAGCCATAGTATTCTCAATTTAAAAGTCAATAAAAGAAATTTAAATATTAAGATTTCCTCCATATCCTAGAAAACGGTGATTCAGAGGATGAGGAGTAGAACAGAGAGATTTATTTTATGATTGTAATATGTTATGAACTATGTGGTTCAAGCTTGCTACATTTGCATCTGTGTGTTGATTTGAACTATGTGATGTGGTTTGGACTTTTATGTTTAAGAGATAATTGTGATGTGATGTGTTTTCATGTTTTGGACTTGAGACATGTATGTATGTTTACTTGTTTAAATATTGTGATGTGTGTTAATTGTATTGTAATGTTTCTGTTAGTTAGTAGTTTATTTTAAAATTCTTGGGTAGTAACTGTTGTGAGTTTTGTGATTTAGTTAGTTTAGAACTTAACTTAATTCTGTGTTTTGTAAAGTTGAAAATCTTGCTAACTTAGGTCTTAAATATTAAACTTAGGAAACTGCTATCTTGTATTTTTCTTTTATCATGTTTGTGAGTTTGTTTTTATGTTGATATTGTAAAGTCAAGTTAGTGTGTTAGTTTGCTTTTATATTTATACCCACTGTTTAGAAGTCTATTGAATCTCTACATGTTGAATTGAAATGAAAATATTAAAAAATTTGATCAAAATTAATTTTATTTCTGTTTTTAGTTTTATGCTTATATCATTAGGGTATAAAAATTCCTATAAGCATGTTATTCTTATTTTCATTCCTGCATATATATATTTGATGTTAAACTGTTTAATCAGATAAAAACTTAAGTTTGGGGAGATAAAAATATTTTCAAAACTTTAATTTTATTTGTTCTCAAATGAAATACAAGTGAATTTGATTTGGAAGAAAAATTGATCATGTATATGAAGTTATATTAGGGAAGTAAAATTTGATTTTAGAAATGAGTAAGAGAATTTAGTTGAAATTTTGAGTAATGAAGAAAAACTTTAAGTTAAAAGTTTTTAGTATAGAAAATGATTAATATAAGAAACTATCTTTAGTAAGAAATATTGTATTTTTGAAAATTTTAAAAATTTAGGCTTTTATTTTTAATACTTAAATTTCTTTTATTAAAAATAATTTTCAAAGCTATTATTATATTTAAAAGTAAAAGTTTTGTATCAAGACTTTGCTTTAAGAAAGGGCAAGTAGAATTTAAAATTATTAAAGGTCTATCCATATATAGTAATCATTGCCTAAAAAGAAAAGAAAAGAAAAAAAGAAAAAGAAAAAAATATAAGGGAGGAAAAGCTTGAGGATTAGTGCCTAATCAAAAATTGGTTCTACATTTGAGCTTTTTAAAGTATAGGACTTGAGATAATCTTACACTTATAGATATAGTATAGTAAGTAAAATTATTTTTAATAAAAAAATTTAAGTGGAGATAATAAAAAAACTAAATTCTAAATTTGGAAGACTTACAATATTTCTGAATTAGATAGAAACTCATATTTTCATCTTTCTTAACATGAGAAATTTCTAAACTTTAAGTTGGTCTCATTTACTAAATTTTTTTCTAACTTGGACTACTATATTTCTAAATCTAAATTTTATTAACTCCTAAGAAAACTCATACACATATCTTACATATTTAATTTTTAAAGATTGAAGTGTCAAGTGTCACTTGAAGACAAGTAACATTTTAAGTTTAGGGGTTTTTGACATGCTTAAATATATAGTATTTTTAGACACATTTTTATACCTATTTTTGAGATATTGTGCTTTAATGGAAGATATTTTTTGTGTTTTTCTTTCAGGTACAAGTAAAAAGATGAAAAATGCTTAAAGGAGTGAAAAACGATCAAATTTGGAAAAAAAATGTGAAAAATGTGCAAAAGTGTTTTGGCGCCTAAGCTCTAGATTCGACACTTAAGCGCCGGGTAAACAGAGAAGGCCACGCTTAAGTGTCAGAGGCCCCGCGCTTAAGCACCAGTGGCAGTTATTGGATGAGTGAACTCTATTTTTGAGAATTTTGAAGATGTTTTTGAGGTATCTATTTGCTTAATAGGTGGTTACAACCACCATGGACGAAAATCATTGCGAAAGGATGCATCTCTTGGGGAAATACATTGAATCAAGACACATTTTGAAGAGATACCAAAACACCTTTTGGAGAATTATAAAAGAAAGAAGATTGAGACTTTGAAAGAGGTCCTGAAAGTACTAGAAGTTTTTGAAAGTTCAAAAACCAGGGAGTTAGTTGGAAAGATTTTCAAGCACCGCATATTTATCTTTTTTTATTTCTAGTTTTATAGTGAGAGTGTTGTAAAAGAGAAGAGATTCAAGGAACTTCAAGAGTTTGGTGGAGGACTTGAGATAAGTTTTTATCTTTTGTTTTAGACTACTTTTGGTTTTAATTGAGACTTGTAGTTGGTTTGACAATGATTTCTACTTTTAAACTAAAGTGTGGTTTTGTTTTCTACATGGATTTTGAGTAGTTTTCTTTATCTTTTTTTCTTAAAATGATAAGTAATTAAGTGTTGGATGGATGTTGTGGAGAGTATTGATCTTTAAAGTTGGAAGAAGTTGTGATGATTTAAATCCATGTACTTCATTTACTTCTTGATTTGACCAATCTAGATTTTAAAATTTGTTGTGAGAACATGTAAGAACCGAGCTGGTTTTGTCTCAGTCAACAATTGGAAAGAATCACATGAGGTTGTATGAATGAGAACGTATTGTCTCAGTCAATAATTGGAAAGAATCACATGAGGTTGTATGAATGAAAATGTAATTCTTATGTCAGTCAACAATTGGAAAGAATCCCATGAGGTTGTATGAATGAGAATGTAGTTCATATAATTTAGTGCAAATAAATAGGAAAATATTCATTGAAGGGTGTAGAGTTAGAGGACTTTAAAGTGACAAGTTAAAGCCCCCAACTTAGTTTATTGCTCAATTAAAAATTGGAAAGAATCACATGAGGTTGTATGAATGAGAATGTAGTTCATATGATTGACAGTAAACAATTAGAAAGAATCACATGAGGTTGTATGAATGAGAATGTAATTCATATGATTTAGTGGCTGGTATTGTCTCAGTCAACAATTGGAAAGAATCACACGAGATTGTATGAATGAGAATGTAGTTCATATGATTGAGTGCGAAAATATTCATTGAAGGGTGTAGAGTTAGAGGACTTTAAAGTGACAGGTTAAAGCCCCCAATTTGGTTTGTTGTTTTAGGTTCTGATACGAGATGTTAGCCCCCATGTCGAGAGAACTTTACTTCTCGATTTGGCCAATCTGATACGAGATGTTAGCCCCCAGGTGGAGGGAATCGATGTTTGGTTTATTGTTTTAGGTTTTGATACAAGATGTTAGCCCCCAGGTGGAGGGAATCAAGGGAGGGTTAAAGCCCCCAACTTGGTTTATTATTTTAGGTTTTGATACGAAATGTTAGCCCCCAGGTTGAGGGAATCGAGGGAACTCTAAAGTGAGAGCTAGTATCTTCCCTGCCTAGCCGATCTTCAGAACTATTCAAACTTTAAATTAGCCAATATACTTTATAGCATCTCTAGTTAGGGTAAAAAATATTATTGCTCATATTTGGCACAACACAATATGCATACTTCCACAACAGAATTCCTATACTTATTACTGATTCACGATAAGGAGAAAGATATTTTCATATTTAGTGCTTTTCTTCTACAAAAATTAAAGTTATCTTTTTAAGTTTGTACTATTTTTATCAAAATATTAAAATTACCAAAAATATTTAAACTTTCTTTACTGCGAGAACATCTTTAGTTTAAATAATTATCTTTTTAAAATAGAAAGTTTTCTAAAAAGTGCATATTGCATATCTTCCTTGTGGGTTTGATATTCATGTCTTAATCAAAAAGTCCCTTATTACTTGATAATGATACTTATACTTGCGTAGTATCCCAATATATATAAATTAAAAGTTAAATTCTTATTTTTTATTAGGATCAAGTTTTTGGTTTTGTTACAAAATAAGGAAATATAAGTGAAAAATATAATCAAATTTATTGTTATACTATTGCATATAAGCAGTTATCGGGGATCAGTAACCAAGAGATAATTCCTTTAATTCATTAGAATCATCTTCTAAATTTACATGTTTTTTAGAATTAGCAGAAGGGGAAGCACAATAAAACTTGATCTACTTTGAACTAATGCTACATCCTTTCTTGACCTCTAAATTCTCAACCTTAAGAGGTTGGATTGGAGTAAGGGTCATAATATTCACATAGTGGTTGATCCGATCAAACATCGACTCATATTCATTTTTCTCCACATCTTCCAAGGAAATCTCATCCTGAGGTTTCTTCGATTTTATCATCATCATTTCTTCTTTGGAGCTTTCTTCATCAGAACTTTCTTTCATGTCGATGTTGATGGTTGGTCTAGTTTGTTCAAAAATCGTGTTGATTCTTCCTCTTCTGTGTCTCCGACCTCAATCTTGGGTGTATGGGCTAAAAGAACCTTTACCAGCTCGTTGTGAAGAAGCGATAGTAGATCACTGAAGTGGAGTTGAATAACCTCTTCTTCATGATTCTACTGAATATTGTACTTCATTTGCCATAATTTTAAGGTCTTTTAATATGTGTAGTAGGCGACATCTTAATGAATGCCCACTTCATGAACTAGAAATGACTGTAAATCTCCCTTGATACAATGTTCTTGCCCTTCTTTGAAATATTTGATACATTAGTGTAAAGATGACAAAACCATATTATGCTCGTGAATCCATGGTCTTCCAAGTAAAGCATTGAAAGAGGTCTTTGCATCGATGATGTAGAATTTTGCGATTGTTACCAGTTCTCCTACTTTCATTAATAGTGTAATTGATCCAAGGGCTCTTCCTCCCTTTTGGTTAAACCCTCTTAACATCATTTTATCAGTTGTAAGCTTTTGAGCCTCAATATCCAAATATACCAATGTCCGTAGACTCATTAGGTTAAGTGATGCTCCTGGATCTACCAAAACACTAGACAATACAAATCCCCTGATATTAACAGAGATGTAGAGCGGTCGGTTGTGGTCAGTGGTACCGAGCAACAAGTTTTCATCAGTGAAAGTTATCTCAGAATGTTCCTTTAACAAACAAACTTCATCCGAGGATATGCTAGCCAACTGACCTAAGAAAATCTCTGGGTCAAGCAAGGCTGTAACCAGAGATTCTCTCATTTCCTTTGACAGGATTAGAGCATTGTAAATGATTAGTTTGGCCGACAACCTCCTAAGATGAGGTAGCACATTATAATCAACTTTATATAATCCTCCAATATTCACTTATTTATGTGGTTTTCCACTGGCTGAGGTGGTGGTATCGCTTCCTGAGTGACTATTTATTTTTCTTTATCCACTTGAGCTGTTCTTGAGGATAACACTTTCTCGCTCCTTAGATTTATTTTTATGATTTCTTCTCCTTGAAATGATGTAGGTAAAATATATGGTGTCATTCTTCTTCATCATAGAGATCCAAGTTGATATCAAGCGGTGCATCATGGCACTCGAGGATTGTTTCCTCACTTCCAGCTCTATCGTAACCGGTGTTGTCGATATCTTCTTCATTCTTGTTAACGGGTTCTTTGAACTTAAGTATGAGTTGAGGATCAGTTTGGGAATCGACATCGGAGTTAGATTAAGCAAAGTAAGTTACATTATCATTAAAAATAGTTAAAGCATAGCCAAAATCATAATCATTATATTCATAATACCACGGCGGGAAAAAAAGATAATCACACATGATCAAAGGTTTGAGGATTTTCTTCTTTGAATCCGAGACAACCAATCTAACAGAGGCAGCCCCTATCCCCGTGCTATCGATCTTCATGATGTTGTTCTTTTCTTTCTCTTATGGTTGTGGCAATTTTTCTGGCAAAATCTCCATCTTGGGCTGAGCAGGCTGTAGAATCTAAAAGGCTGCTTGCGCTGAAGCGATCTGAATCTGATCTAGTTTTTTCTTGGATGAATTGCTCCAAATTGTACTCCATCCATCATTTTTTTATTACAGATCTATCAGAGTGATTGACTCAGCCAAAATCATATTCACAGAACCCTTTTTAGGTTCTTTCAAATATTCCTTTAGGATTGTTATATTTCCTTCTTTGAAATTCCTCTTGAGCCAATCCTTGAAAACAAAACAGCCCTCAATCATATGTCCCAACATCCGATTATAGGGACAGAAATTGAGATGCTCCTTCTTGTCAACTTCTTTGGTTTTGACAATCTGAGTTCTGGCTCCTTCATTAAATTTCTGAACATCCTTGGCGCAACCTCATCTTTTAAAGAATATATCCTCTTTATTCGTTCTGAAAGAGTCAGACCTATTCTACCCTCTACTCGGTGTGGTCCTCCTTGGTGTGACATTTGGCTAAACTGGCCATAATGTTATGTTTGTTGCTATTGGGCACGCTGTGATGACTGCTGAAAACTCTGATGAGAATGTTCTGCATGTATCTTTATCAGTTGTTTTCTTTATCGATTGTTGCCACTGTCCCAGATTTCTTCTCAAATATTCTAGTCAACATGGACATATCTGACTTTTCTTAGAAATCCATGTGTTTAACTTCCTCATGTAAACTTTTCACTTTGTTTAGCAGCTTCTCAAAGAACTTGAAAGTGAGTCCCTTAAGCATGAAAGCTACTGTCCCATGGATGCTTTTAAGTAGAATCTCAATCGCATGTTGTTCTTGTAGTTGAGGTTTACATTTCATGCTAAGGTTTCTCCCCCTCAAGATGTAATCTACCAAGGTCTCGTTAAGCTTTTGTCTTTCCACTACGAGAACTCTAATAGAAATATGATGATGTGCCCCAGCAAATCTTTTCATAAACAACTTTTCTAATTCGACAAATATGTTCACTGATCCGTTGGGTAGCTCGACATACCAATTAATTGCAATTTTTGATAGACTATTGACAAACTGATGGAAGAGCAAAGCTCTGTTACCTCTGGTGTTGCCACAAATAGCTTGGAAATGTGCTATATGTTGCCTAGGATTTTTGGTCCCGTCGAATGTCTTAAATTTTGGTGACAAAAAGCCCTTAGGGTAGGGTACGACATCAAACTCCTCCAGGTAAGGTCTACCCCTTTAAATCAATTCACCGCTCTTAGATTGGGCTAAGGCTTCCCGAACTTGTTTTTTAGTCAACTGTTAATATCTTTCTCCAATATTGTACTTGGCGAGGAATCCTTCTTTTATTGTTCATCTCCATTGGTGGAGGCAACTTCTCTCCTTTCATAGTTAATGTGAACTATTTCTGGCTGGTTGACTCCTGGAGAAACTAACTGTTGTGACTGTGACTGTCCATAAACTATAGCCATGGTGGCTATGGTGGCCGCATCTCCTCCATTCTCTTTTCCATCTGAGTAATTTGTTCATCCCTTAGGAAAACAACCATGTGCAAATCATCCGTGGCGTTCTCTTCAATGATAGGTTTGGCATCATGCGTAGATGCAACACTTTTAGTCTTGATGTCATGAATATCCATGAAATCCTCATCGAGATAACTGTTAAAATTGAAATCCTCATCTTCATCAATAGCTACTCCATGTTCTTTGGCTAACTTAGAAATTTCAGCCCTAAGCTTTTTAACTTTCTCTTCAATTATTGCTTACTGGATCATTTTGAGATCTGTAGGATTTTCCTAAACATCCTCCCCTTATTCATCAAACTTGGTAGTAATAGCTGCAACAATGTCTGATACTTCGAATCTTTGCTTCATTCCACATTCTTGCCCTATGGGCTCATTAAATCGTATTGGTACAACAATCTTTCGTACCCATACCTTCTTTTTCAACGTCAATGTCTTGAGACGGGGTATCTCAATAGAGGCATCGGTGTGTCGGAGAGGCGCATGCTCCCCACAGTGCAGACCAAATACAGAATCAAGTGACTTCTTTACTCTCTCCTTCTTTGGGGCACTTTTATGAGCAACAATTGTCCGTACCGTCAAACCTAGACATTACTTAGCCGATCAATGTCCTGCAAACCATGGAGCAGTAGTATTAGCAAAATCTATGGTAATGACAATGGTAGTATCAACTTGAATCCCCATACAAAACCTGACATGAATACGAGCTAGCAATACTTCAGTTGACTTTTGAGACTGTCGAGCAGATCTGACATCCCTTAAAATCTCTTTCTTCATCCGAGGGGACACCACACATTCCACTCACTTAAGCAGTTCAACCATTGAACATCCTTCTTTAGCGGCTAACATTTGGAACACTATACAAACTTTGATGATAGGTGTGGGCTCCTCCTCCTCACAAAGATCATGAAGTAATGGTAGGGTAGCAGCAATTTTCCGAATACTTTCATATCCGTTAGTGTCCATTAGCAAGTGGAACCTACTCCCTCGCAGTCTCCAGAATCGAAGTCCCTCTTTGTGAGGAAACTCATCAGCGGGTATCTTTTCAACAATATGTGCCTTAACAGCCTCCTAAATTTTTTGACCGTGGTTTCTCCTTTGAGACTGATTTAATGGTGCAGACTTCAAACTCGATCCAATTTCAAACACCGATGGTAGGACGGTGAATCATTTAGTTGTATCTTCAACAGTCATAACCTCTTTTCCTTTTGTAGAAATGTGGACAATAAACTTGACAGGTGCTGGGGGAGCAACAGTTTCACCTTATTGTAGGAAGGGAAATTCTGGGGATAGTTCAGCTTAAATTCAACAGAAGGCTCCTGAACTTTTGGAGCGGCAACTTTCATTATGAAGAATGGGACTTTTCCGAGAACAACTTCAAGTTTGTTGAATCTAGTTCCAAACTTGATGGTGGGAGAGACATTACGAGCATTAAGGCTAGTTAGCGGTTGCAAGAGAAAGTGAGCGTGGGAAATGCCATTGCAACAACTTCAAAAATAAAGATCTGGGATTAGTTATTTGGCCAACACTTTGTAATTCTAGTTCAAACACTAAAAATTAACAAAGGATGATATGCAGACTGGGCAAGTTTTTATTTAATTTTAGTTTATGAAGATTTTAAAATTTAGTAAAAATAAATTGAAAGTAGAAGAATTTAATTAAATAAGGAAGGTTAAAGAGCACGCGCAACACGACACAATTCAATTTAATTTGCAAAGTAGCAAACCAAACTCTATAGGACACGAAGAGGAAAGTGAAGTTTAGGAACCAATGCGGGACCGACTTTACAATGCATAATGCCTAGGTGGAACTTATCCACCAACACACCTATTGTGGGTCCGATCCCACATAAAGATAAAAATCCCAATAAAATTTTGAACCACTTTATTCAATGATGATTGAATAGACGGTCCTGAAGCCTGAAAGAGTTGACCGTACTTACCCAAGAAAGAAATTGGTGAAATCTGCCAACGGAAGAAGGGTAATTTGGTCCATAAGGGATATGGACACATTACTGATGTATGAGGACAATATTCCCTGATTTAACTGGAGAGAGAAACTAGTCCCTAG
Organism: Phalaenopsis hybrid cultivar; assembly: GCA_002079205.1. Classification (NCBI taxonomy): domain Eukaryota; kingdom Viridiplantae; phylum Streptophyta; class Magnoliopsida; order Asparagales; family Orchidaceae; genus Phalaenopsis; species Phalaenopsis hybrid cultivar. Next base: position 164,873 of record JXCR01142735.1, on the reverse strand, counting down.
TGAAGTCACCAAAATTTGTCGGTCGCCAAATTGGAAATTGTCGGATGTCGGAATAGGAATTCTGATGCCCGGTTTAATTTAATTTATATGTATAATTTGGGAAAAAGTAATATTTTAAATTTTGAAATATAAGATCGAACGGATCTCATATCCTTAGTATTTTAAATAAACGAGTCTAATACCGTAAGCAATGCATCTATCCTGAAGGATAAATGCACAACTTCATGGTAAGGGCCCAATTAAATAAGCTAAGAACTTTATAACATCCATTTAAGTCTGCGAAAAAAATATTTTTTATGTTGACCGACAAGTTCCCCTATTTAATAAAAAAAATTAAATAGTGTTTATATTAAGATGGGTTCTTGAAAGTTTTCTATAAGGGCAAACTCCTATAGTTAATTACATCTTAGATAACCAAAGTCATCTAAAAAACTCTCGATAAAAATTAGGGGATATAGTCTTCAAGAATTTCAAAGGATAGGACTTTTCAAAAGATCAGACAAAGATGTGTGAAATGGGAATGACTCAAATTTGGAATATTTATTTTTGAATCCAAAGGAAGAAGAACTAGGGGATATCATGCCTCCTGAAGAGAACCTTGGGGACCTCCCAAACTATCCTACTGTCTGGCTTCAACTTCAAGAAGAAATTATTGTATCTTCCTGCCAATTTTATTAATTAGGGCTTACATTCGTGTGAAATGATCACACGAATAGCCTAGAAGATGTGACAATTTAGGTCGTGAAAAATGATAACCTTGGATCCTAAAATAGGTTAGGACTAAAATTGTATAACAGAGCCACACAAAGGTCAAAAGAGAAGTTGAGGATTTATGTTGCATTACACAGACATCCTCAAAATCGTATGGCTTGTTGTTTAATTTTAAGGAAAGATGTGCTGTTGCATATCCTTATACTGTTGCAGATTGTAATTATAGAAGGCTGCCCACAAAGCTAGTTCCAGGCTCCTCGGCGAAATGGTAGTCCTAAGGTCTAAATGTTTAAAGGTTCAAATGACAAGATAAATTTAATTATTATGGGGGGAGTTAAAGTTGGTTAGACCGACACCAGTTAGGATCCCACGGTTCCCTCGTTATGGCACCACTAGTTTCTTCAGATTCACTTACTCTAAATGAATTTACTAAACTAAACTTAATGAGTTCCATATTTTCATTCAGATCGTGAGAAATCTCGTTAGCAATCCTAGGTTACCTCCTCTGAGGGATTCCCGATGATCTAATATAGACGTTTTAATTTAGTTGCAATTTTGTTATTGTTTTGTTTGTGATTAAATTTTGAGTTGTCTTATATTCTTATTGTTGTGGCAGTGGATTTTATCTTGTTTTGATTTTTTTAATTTTGCTTTTGGTTTCAGTTATATGACTGTCCTAAAAGTTTCAGTTTTGACATATAGGGTGACCTTGTTGTTTAACATGCAAGTTTATAGGTAGGAAATGAGAGGTACAGAAAGGTAAATAAAAGTAAATTGTAATGCAATAACTTAAAAACATACCTATCGATTCTTCTTGTTCCTCCACCGAAAAGGTCAGTATTTGCAATGCATACACATATAATTTTACAAGAATTAAAACATGCTTGCAGGAAAAGCAGAGAACACATGTTTGAGGTCGGTGAGTCTAATTTGTTCATCTATGAGGATGATTCCATCAAGCAAATCATAATATGTCCAACTGTCCTCCGAGACTCTCAAAGGATCATGAAAAGGTCATGGGTAATACCCTAGACATTTCATAGTCCTTTGAATCGTCTCAAGTTCAATTTGGTTTTATTATGTTTGCTATGTAGTTCACCCAATTCACACCCGTATGCTCAAATGAACCTTGATGTTTTGATTATTCCTTTAAGTGGGGTAATTATCATTTGATGTTACACTTACGAATTACATGGGTAATAGTCCTTAGGGATAATTTGGCTTAATTAAGAAACTTAGTTGGTTTGATTTTCAAATATGGGCTTCTGGTGTTTTAAAAAGGTTTCAAATTATTTATAGGCCATTTTTTAAACCTCATTAGACTAAATTTTGATTAAACTTAATTCACTACTTACAAACTTAATGGGTAGATTTGTAATTTTTAGGAAAATTTAAATATTTATATTTTTAATCCTTATCAAGAATCTTAAATCATTTTAAAACCATTAATTGGGGTTTTAAATTAGTGGGTTATGATCTTCCAAAGTCCAACCCCCAACCTCAATATCTTTTTATTTAATAGCTCTTCCAAATTTCCTCAATTTAAGAATTACAAATTTGTCCTTAATGAGACCAAAGTGAGATTGATTGCTACTATTTATCCCTTTCATGTTTCAATCATCAAGACATGTCGATAAGATCATTTATTACCAGTTTACCCTTTGGTTAGACCTAAATATTAATTAAGACTTAAATTTTAAAATTACCATTTTGCCATTAGGGCATTAACACCTTATAAATCATTAAATTAAACCCAAACGCCTTTAAAATTTTTATGCTACCCCATTCATGGGTTAATTAAAACATTCAAAGAGAAAATGTGATTTTTTAGAATTTATTTAATTTTATAATTATTTTAATGCTAAAATAGGGATTTTTAATGAAAATTCAATGACTCAACAAAAAAAAAAACCTCTATCCTTAAGAAAAATACTAGATGTTCACCTAGGTAAGAGGACCACTTGGATAAATTTTCATTATTTTTAGAGGTTTAATTTAATTATTAGAATTATTTACTTATTTTGAGTACTAATTAGATATAAAATATTATTTAAGTGGAAAAATAAGTTTTATATTTTCATAAATCTCTCTAAGTTTAAGAAACCTAGAAAAACAAATTTCATAATTTTGTGGTTTAAATTTTAATTATTAGAATTATTTTAGTTGAAAATTAAAGAAAATTAATTTTAAGCCTTTAAAAATTAATATATTGACTTAGAAAATTAGGAGAACTATTTTAATTGGTCCCAAATGATCAGTAAGCTAAATGTGACATTTTAGCGTGTTTTTAAAATTCTGCAATTTTCATGATTTTTAATTAATTTTTAATTATTTAAATATTTAAAAATGGCTTAAAAATGAAATATTTAAATTAGTTGAACTTTTATTTTATTTAGGTTCCCCTGGTCATAAGGAGCTCCCAAAACCAATTTGGTTTTTTTAGTTGTATATTAATTATTATAATTATTTTAGCGCTAAAAATACAATTTCACTTGATTAATTCATTTTAAAGGTTAAATTAATTCCAATTGACCTGAATTTTTTTTTGGGAAGCTTCTCTGATACGAAATTACAATGATAAAAAGGTTTTATGCCATTTAATTTTATATTTTTTTCCAATTTAATTATATTTCATTTTTAGGGTTTAATGACAATTAGGGTTATTTTTAATCAGTCAAACCAAGTTTGTATTTTTTCTAGGGTCCTCTGACTACAATGAACCTACCAAAATAAATTTTGTATTTTTTTGATTACTATTCTAATTTTTAAGATTTTTATACGGAAACATGGACCATTAACTTGAAAATTAAGAATCTATGGTTAGAGATGCCCCTTGACCTTAGAAAAATCAGAGGAGATACCTAAACAATAGAGAGATCAAAAGCCCCATGGTCCCATGCTATGGTGAAATGCCCATGCAAATTGATAATTCAAATAAGAAATACACTATTTAATTAATTAAAAAGCATGCATGCATCAAAAATACATGAAACCATTTCCACATTATTCTCCTCTGTTCAATGAGCATGAGGGTTTTTTTCTTTTATTTTTATGATTTTCTATGAAAAGATATGGATTTTTGAAGTTCTGGTCATTTAAATAAATAAAAAAATCCTGATTTATTTACTTATCCAGCTTAGCACCAGCACATCCTACGTAGCTCCAAACCGCGCATGCGTTCGCTTCTGATTGGGCGCCACCAACTGAGTCAGCCTGTTGTTCACGCACCTAGACTTCATCCAACGCAATATCAGTCATCCGTTCAATACACGCGTGAATGGAATACTCTTCGTCGTCGTCCCTAAGTCCCCTAACCCGTAAACCATCCACCTTCTAACCCTAATTTCTCCCTCGATACTCAACCAAATCAAGTGTGGTTTGTTTATATAGACTTGGCTAGACTAGGAGAAAACATCTATATGGTTAATCAAATCTTAAATCAAGTCTATAAGCATGGAGAATTAAAATAAGCTTGGTTTGAGGGGAGAATTCAATACCTTTACCCAAGAAGTATCAGCTCGATTGGGTGCTTCCAGAAGCTTGAGTTGAGTTTATAGAGCTCTTAGATGAAGCCTTGATTTGTGGTGAATAACCTATGTATGAAATCGATTTAGACCAATTTAGGTTGTTGATTAAAGTCTATGCTAGTGTGGTATGGTGATGGGGCTTTTGTGGGAGATCTTCTTCTTTCACTTAAGGGATGGTGAGGCTGAAGTTAATTTAGATTTGGTGTAGTTTTGATGGGTGTCCTTTTTCAGGCTCAAACTTAGGCTGAGAAATTGGCTCTGGTCAGTAAGGAAGAGGGCTGGAAGATGGTTGGGTTGAACTCAAGAGGTTGTGAAGAAGCTTTGGGAACAATTTAGCAGATTCTCCCCAAGGAATTTGAACCTCTCCTCCCTTGGTCGTGGAGGGTGAGTTTGAGTAGGGGAGTCCATGGTGGCTACCATGGATGGCTGAGGTGGCTGAGGTGGCTGAGAGGTTGCTTAGGTGGAGGAAAGAAAGGTGCAAGTGTCCAATTGGATTAGTGCAGCTCAACTTGGCTTAATTTTGGGTGTTGACCATTTTTTACCTCTCGGGTTTTGGTTTTCTGACAGCCAAGGTGGCCGACAGGCCAGGGTCAAGTCACCATCCCACTAAGGATGGTCAGTGGTGGGAAAATGTAAAACCAATTGGTTTTGTACATGGGTAGAGGTGATTAATTGAAGTGGAAAGGGTTTTGGGCTAGGTTGGGTTAACCATGAGTTTAGCCCTATTGGAATGAGCTTGGGTGACTCCCCATGGCTGACAAAGGTCAGGTGGATCTACTGAAGTGGTGTGGAGAGGTCCCTATGCAAAGGATTTAGCTAAACATGGGTTAGAGTGTGGCATTAAAAGGTTTAAAACCTTTTTTAAGGGATCTTGAAAGTGGCTCCTCATTTTTTCATTAATAGCTTTGTGAGGTGACAAAAGCTTATATGGCTCACCTATCGCTTGGGGATGACTTCACGGCTTGTCCTTGGCTTGGTCAATTTGCATGAAAAGTGATTTTTGGATTTATGGCGTTTTTTTGTAGGTTTTTCAATGAGGCTTGATTTGTAATGACTTGATCATGGGTTTAAAACTTATGGGATTATTTTGATTAAATGGATGATGGGAAGAAATTTCATGCCATGTGGGCTTTGAATTTGGGCTTTTGGACTTAAATGTGGTGGGCTTGGGCATTTAAAATTGGGGGTGAATTTGGGCTAAAATTTGGGTCAATTAAATACTTAATTTTGTTTAGTGAGATTTCATGAAGAGTTTTGAAAGAATTTTAAGTGATTTTGAATTGAATTGGAAGGCCAATTTGGTGGAATTTTGACATATGATCAATTTTGGGATTTTAGATTATACTTGTGTTTGGGAGAAATTGAGCTTGCAATTGAGTCAAATTGGGTTTCTATATGCTTTCAATTGGTATTATAGATGTTAAATTTTGGTTTGGAATTGAAACTGGGCAAGATTGGGGTCAATTTGTTTGACGTTAGGGTTAATTTGGGGAAGTCGGGTCTTTAAGAGCTATTTGGGGCTTTTGGTCAAAATGGGTCAATTTGGCCAAATTAAGACTATAAGAGTGGTTCAAATATATTTTGGGGACAATTGAGATGATTTTGAATTTTTTTTGAAATTTTTGGAATTTTTGAAAAATTTGGGACATTAGGGGCATTTTGGTAATTTTTGGGAATTTTAGAACTTTGGTGAATTTTGATCAATTTTGGTAATGGGCAGCACTTTGAAATGATTTTTTGAAAAAAATGGGTAATTTGGGCAATTTTGGGAATTTTGGCAAAAATTAGGGTTGGAGGGGTATTTTGGTAATTTTGATGAAAGTTTAGGCTATAGTGGGTAAGTAAGTCATGAAGTCGTTTCCAAATCATGAGAACCAGATGAGGATTCATTTTTGATGTTCAATATGCTGGTACTAACTCTCTTAGGCATGGGCTAGGTGTTTGGGTCCACCCATATGAGTTTTTCAAAAGGAGTCAGGAGACCAAATCAAGTGCAAATGGTCTTAGGGTTAGGGGTGTGTGAGAAAGTGTAGTATGTATAAGCTAGCATAACCAAGACCAGGCCAACCTGGGTTAGTTCTAAGGCTTGACCATCCTATGAGGACTCTTTTTGAGCTTCCTCATATTGACCCCACCTACTAAGTGCTAGAGGTTATGACCAATATGTGGAACTTCAAGTTGAGCAAAGAAGAGTTTAGAATTTCTAAAGGTGAGGGTTCCTTTTCTAGTCCTCTAGGAATATTCATCAACAAAGTCCTATGGCTAGAACCTAGGCTGCTAAGAAGGAAATTAGACATCAACCAAAAGTGAGGCCAACACTCTTTCTCCTTGTGATGATAATAAATTATGTGTAGGGTTAGAATGGTTTGAAGATTTTGTTATTTCAAAATTATGATGTTATTTTTACCGGTTCTTGATTGACTTTACAAACTGATCACTTGTATGGTTAAAACCCATTACAAAACATACTGACCTGGGAGGGCTATGATTTCTCCAACTAGTGACTACCACATAAACCTTGGATGGAGGGGATGCCACACCCAAGAGGGGGGGGGGTGCAAATTCATAGTGAGATAAGTTTTGATAGTTGTGTAGAATTTGTGATTCTAGAGCGATAAGATAGAAACTTTACCAATTTAGTCTAAGTTGAGAACCTGAGTCCCTGGTAGGTCTTATAGCGAGAGCACAGTAGGTAATTTGAAAGTGAGAGACTAGAGTCTACTCAGCACTACCATACAATTAGGAACTTAACTTTTGATTAGCCATTGTTATTTATGCACTCTTGAGAGGGTAAAGAATAGGTATGCTCCAAAACAACATGTAAATCTTAAAATATTTGATCCCTACATTAATTATGACCTCATCACAAGAGAAAAGTGATTTTAATTATATAAAAACTTTCCAAAATTTATCCAACCTCAGTAGATTAGGTTTTTACTTGATTTTAATTTTAAAGTAAATTAGTGAATTTAGAAAAAATAAAAGTTTCAAAAATGTCAAATTGAGGCTTAATAGAAGTAGACTAGAATTAGCCTAATGGATTTCTTACGTCGCTTCTCTCTAGGATCGGTACAGGGGTCTTTAATAAAACCCTATATTAATTGAAACGACACGTGTAATTGCTTAGTAACCCTAGTGTGTAAATTATTAATAAGAAATTCTAGATTTTATAATATATCGATTTTTGCACACTAGCTACTAAATATAAATTGGTCAAGTTGTGGTCATCTTTTGAAAGCTAAATTACTGTGTAATTGCGGGTCGGGTCACAAAAGCACCCACTTATTCATCACAAGAGAAAGGTAAAAAGGAACTATTCACAATGCATGAAGAAAACAATACAAGTCATCCTTTTAAACAAAGCACATACCCTAGAATTATGTTTACAAACAATGTAAGATGAAATATAACATGATATTTAGCTTTTCCCCTGAAAAAATGATGAGGATCTCCAAATACCTCCCACAATGCCGAGCCCTTCCATTACAATCTCTCACAAGTTCCTCACCAACTCTTAAAACAAATAAAGAGAAACTAGCCTGCTACAACAAAATTCATATCCTAAGCTTCACAAGAACTTATCCTCAACCTTCTGAGGAGTTCAACCCTTCGAAAGTCACCAAGTTTGCTCGATGGAACCACTTATATGTGTCAAATAACTCCCGAATCTTGTAAAGAAAACTGAAAAAACTTCACCAGGAAAATATGGTGCCTAAAAGCTAAGCTTTGTTTGGTCAGCTAGGTTCTAATGCCTATGCGCCAAAGGGACGACACCAAGGAGCTTGGAGAATTGCCTTGGTGCCCAAAAGTTATCGCTTAGGCAATTGTTGTTCAATCTTGCCTTTACCTCCTTTTCAACTTTGCCTCGCTCCAATTCTTATCCACTTCCTTCCAGTTCCCTATCTATTTTAAAACATAATTAATAGAGGACAAATAAATTTAAGCTTTTAAAAGATTTTTTTCCCTCCCGCCCAACTTGATTTTTAGCATATATACTAATTTAGAATTGAAATATAAGTAGGGAGAAAACTTATCATTGAATTACATCCTGCCACATGTATTTATCTAAAACATTTACAGGTATATAAAAAAATGAACTAACTTGCTGTAAAAAGTAAATCACGGCTAAACAGGATTAGCATGAAAGTGCACAATAAAGAACTAAAATATTGCAACAGATAAGTCTAAAATAAATACATAGCAACATACAAACTAGTCCAGAAATACAACCATACCATAAAAACACAAAATACTATGCTCAGTACAACATAAATATAAAAATTAAATACTACAACACTGCAACAGGGAAAATAAAGAAAGCAGTACATCCACATCTCAATAAAAATAAATCTAGTCCTCATCCTCATCATCATCATCATCATTACCACCATCATAATAAACTTCCTCATATGAATCATCCTCCATTGGCCTGCTATGCTCAACTGATAAGGAGGAAAAACTAGAAACTCCATTGATTTGTCACCCCCAATCCACTGATTATTTTAGGTGAGGCAGAGTACATTAAACCAAGCAAAATCTCAAAAGGCAGCCCATGTGTTTTCTGATGTGTTGTGCATGTTATTATTTTCTAAATTTATTTTGAAATTTATTTTGAATTTTTAACTGAATTTTCTTTGAGTATTTTTGGATTTTTTATCTATGCAAGAGTCATATGAATTCATGGAGTATTACCGAGTAATTTGTTTGCATGCGTTGATCTCCTTCTTGTGACTTCATGTCCTGTTGTTCGGTATATATTTTCATCTGATTTTGTTGAATTGTCTGGTATGAATTTCTGTTGTTACATGCTATGCTTTTGAACCATCATGTAATTTTTCATTTGACATGCTTATGATAGAAATTAAATTTGCGGGATGAAGTTATTCATTCATAGTTGTCTTGAAAATTTTTTCAGAATTAAGTTGATGATAATACTGTAAAGTGGGGACTCACGATAGGAATCATGATGATTTAAAGTGATTAGAAAATTAACTTAGTTAAAAAATTAATACTTATTACAAGGAGGGATTGAAATTAGTGATATGATAACCAAGTCTACCCTTTAAAAACTTTTACCTGAATCTCAAGATGTCTTAAAATAATTAAAAAAAAATAATTAAAATATTAGTAATCAATCAGAGATATTTTAAGCCTTTTTAAATTTCAGTCTAACCATATTAATTGAGTCTTGACTTGTTCATGAGCTATTTTGGAGTAATAGTAAGAAAAATAAAAAATTATCATTTAAGAGTAATGGGATCATAACATAAAAGTAGGAAAAACTCCCCGGACCTAGTCATACATTTGATTCTAATTAGACATATTGACAATTCCAAAAAAACTACTCATACTATTGTCATAGTATGATGGGCAGTCTGGGCGAGTATGCCCTCATCGTCTAGTGGTTTAGGACATCTCTTTTTTAAGGAGGCAATAGGGATTCGACTTCCCTTGAAATACACAACTCGCACACACTCATAGCAGGTATGCCCTCATCGGTTAAATCCAACATATTCTTGAAATACACAACTTGTACACACTCCCTTTCCAAAAAAAATCAATACACCCAGCGCTACGCTTAGATTTATTGGATTTGTTGCTAAAATATCGGTATTAAACTCGAAACTCCTAGCGGATGTCCAGTGCCACACATAAACAAAAGAATCAGTTATATTTTTCATATGCTCTCCCTTTATAGATAGGACTAACAAAGAACAAAGTTTAGTGGTTCAAGACATCTCTCTTTCAAGGAGGCAACGTGGATTCAACTTCCCCTGAGGGTAGTGGACTACAAAATGATGTTGGTAATGAATTCTAAATAAACCTAGAATTCATTTTTCCTGGGTCAAAGCCCGAGTGGTTAATGGGAACAGAATGTAAATTTGTTGGCTATTGTTAGAAATATTAGTAATCAATCAGATATATTTTAAGCTTTTTAAAATTCAATCCAACCATATTAATTGAGTCTTGACTTGTAGATGAGCTATTTTGGAGTAATAGTAAGAAAAATTAAAAATTATAATTTAGGGGTAATTAGGCATTCTTCTTTAAAAAATATGCTCCCCCATATAGTGCAATTCACAATGGAATTGAAAAAAAAAAGAATTTAAAAAGAAAATAAAAAATAAAGGATTTTGAAAGGCCTGTTTTAAAAGAAAAATCAAAATAAAGGGTCAGTCATCCTGAGAAGAAGTTTGAGGTGAACATAAAAATAAAAAATTGGTGTCTTTGTTTACTCATAAAAAATAAGATTTAAAAACTTTTTAATGAAATTGTTAAGTTATTTTATTCTGAAATTAGGTTAAGGTGTGGAGGGATGGTCGACTGGTTAGTAGAACCTTAACCAATTTAAGACTATCTTAGGGAAATGAAAATATTTCAATTACACCAGATGTGAATTTTAAGATTTTCTTAAGGTTAGGAAGAAGAAAACTAAAGGAAGGACGAGCTTATTACAATTAATGTATACCACATCTTGAATTGATATTTTCGTATCTCTTATTACAATTAAATAATCCAGTTCAAGAAACAGGAAGCTCCAACATCTTTTAAATCATTGATGAGATATGAGATTACTTGAGAGAAAGTAATAATTTTGAGAGAATTGATAAGAGGTAAATTTACATATTTATCCTACATTAAATATCATATTTTATTCATCATTTATCACTATGTTATGTTTGTAGAAGGTTCTTTATGGTATTTTGCATGTAATAGATGTCAAGCATGCAATGCAAAGTTAAAACACATGATATGGTGTTGAAAGACACAATCACAGTAGATCCGGGCATGACAACGATGTCCGATTTGGATGTGGCCACACCAAAGCTGTCATGGCTGCTCCAGTTCGGGTGTGATCATGCCGTAGGTCGATCAGATATCATTTTAGAAAGTGTTGATTTTGGTCAAGGCCTTAAAAGGTGAGCTAGGGCAACCTCTTAAAGATAATGAGAGACTTATGGAAGCACTCCAACAAAGATTTCAAGGTTTGAATATGAACTCTAAACTCTTCCTCTTCCTTGAAAGAGAGAACTTCTAGGGTATCTTTTCCTTCTCTTTCTCTTTTCATGTAATTTGTTGATGTTTTGATGAGTTGTGAGAGGAGACGTTGAGTGCATTTGTATGAGATGTGATCATCGAGTAACATGTATTGAACAGTGAGAATCACAATGTATTTTAAGGATCAATTGGATCGATTAGAGTTTTATGTACTTCTCGCACTGCTCCTCTTTTTATTCTCACAATAGCAAATATTGCTTCTTTCTTATTTCATGAATCATAAGTAACATTGCTTTCATACTCCTTGATATATGGCTTCTAGTATTTTATGGTTTTCATTCAATAGAATTTCTGTTTTCTTAAACATATTCTTAATGCATAAATTTTTGAAGTTGAGTTGTTATTCTTCTAATCATAAGTTACTTTTTATAGGATGCGCAGTAGAACGAGAAAGTTATTTATATGTTATTTTTAAAAATGTAGTAAAAAAGTGTCAAGTTTTTCAAAAGTTATTTCTAATAACAAACCAAGTAAAGCAAAAAAGAGAAGAAATCTAGAATTTAGAGCTTTATGAATAATTAGATGTTTGGGTTTGATTTAAAACATAAATCTTCTCATGTAAGGCTTGGCAATGAAACTTTATTTTATAGTGTTATATGTTGATGCAAGAAAATGGTATAAATGCTTATATTGAAACAGAATGCATCAATCTATCTTCATTACACAAAACCTTAATTAAAGTTTTACTTTTTTCATAAATGTAAGGGTATGACCTTAAAGATTAATTCTTAGTTCTTATATCTCACACCCTCTATAATTCTGTTGAAAGGTTTTCAAGGGAGTATTGCATTCTTATATAACTTGGCCTTGCCTATGGTCTCATTATATCTTTTTTTCCTTGTTTTTGAATCAACGGTTGAAGTATCAATGGTTTCATAGTAACTTTCTTAGATAGACTAAACTTGCAAATTTAACATTCTACTTTGACTATTTAAATGCAAAGAAAAGTATGATTTGGTGAGTTAATTCTTGCCAAACTTGCTTCTTAAGCAATATATCTTTTTCAACAGCCATGACATGAACTAGAAAATTTTTTGTTCTAAATTGACTATGATTGTTACTATTGGCTAATCATATAATTATATTGTCTTTCTTTTTGATAAAGCACATTTAAATTAGTACCATCTTTTGTGTAAGAGTGCCCACATTCTCATGTTCGTGCCAAGTGAAGTATATAAAAAATATGATTTTTAAAATATTTTTAAATATTACGTTAAATAAGCAAACATCAACAAGGTGGGAAATACAATGGCATAGAAATACTACCTCCACATAATTGAGGAAGAAAGCATTTTACGTGTGCGCATGATTTTGCATGTTCATATGGATATGTTCAAGAAGTATTCGGGATATACTTCCGATAAACTAGAAGTGTAGTAGGGATACATAGAAATACTTAGTTGTTTGCGCAGGCAAGTAACTCCATGTAATAGGCTGAGGAAGGCCCAGTGGATTTAAATTTTATTTCTCTCTTTGGTATGACTCATGCTTCATTTGTCAGAAAGTTTTTGACGACTGGAGTTGATGTTCATCAGTGCTGAGAGTTCTACTGTATGGAGACGAAAGCAACGACGCAAAAAAATATGTTTCACCTAACGCTCACTGTAAAAAAAATACTTTTTTTATAACATTAATACTATGACATTTTTATTAAATTGTCTCAAAAAGTACTTTTTCTTAACACTTTGATTTTAGCGAGAACCAAAATAATTTTAGTTCTTAGGGCTTTTTATTTTTTTTAAAAAAAAGTTAGTATTTTTACGTATCTTAGTCAAATTTGATAAAGAACAAGTATTCCTTTACACATTCGAGGATCAAAAGACGCTTACTGAGAAAGATGCTTTACCAGAAACCACCATTGCTCTTCTTTACAAAAAAGAAAAAAAAACACTTATAAGTGTTTGGTCTTGGGTCAGATTACTTCAATTTCCAAATTATACTGATTCTGATATTTCGATATTATTTACTTCAATCTACTACAAATATTCAATGCATTTTCATGAACAACGTCCCATAATATTCACAAGTATTTCCTCATTTGCTTACTAATCATTTGGGTTTTTTCTTTAATATAGATAGTTTCCAGAATAATCAAACTAGCTTGTTATAAAAGCATACAACAATATCACATTAGATTCGTTACCATTTTACGTAATTTCCGACAATGATATGCTGCTTGATCTGATGCAAGTGTAGATAACTATCCTGAATGCTCTGTGTATCTCAGCTTAAAGAGAGTTTGTTAGAAATTCTCCATAGATGTGAAATTTAATCAGAAAGTTTGGTGCTAATGGGGCCAAAGACTGTTAGAAAGTTGGCCTCATGAGTGAATGATTAAAGCTAGGTATCCAAAATTTTATGTGAGGTGGCTCCGGAGCAGAAAGCTCTGCACCTGATAAGTTTTCTGCTGCTGATAAATTGTTGCATTGAAGCTGGTTTCCTTCAACTCAAGCGCCTAGCACATGGAGGACCCCAGCGGCTTCAGCTCTCCGAAGGTCGAAAAAACTTTCTTTTTTCTTATATACAGAATTAGCATTAGTTGAGGTGACTTATTTGTTGTTGATTTTGCTTTCTTTTATGCTGCTGAAGTGCACCAAAAATGCTGCGAACCGCAGCTCAAATGGAAGAAAATCTGCGAAGGGTGCCCAGTTACAGCCTTATAAACTCCAAACCGAGGTAAATGGATGGCGATGAATCTTCCTTCTGCAAATAGTTTGGTTGGAAGTAATCCACTAAAATTTCTAGATCGGAATATAACATTAATTGATTAGTGCCCAACCTGAAGGCCTGTGCTTTTCTCCTTAGTTATGCTGGGAAGATTTCAACATGGCCCTTCATTATCTGACAAAATAAATAAATCTTTATATGATTAGGTGGATAAAAAATTAGTGTACTTATAAAGTGGACACAAGTGCAATCATAAATAAGAGAGCATAAAATCAATCGTAATTATTAAATTTTATGTCAACTTAAATTGTTGCCTGACATTTCAAAACTGAAAAAAAAAAAGGAACTGTTCGAGCCGAAGCTCATTGGTATAGGACATGACCATTTAGTTTGATGCGTCAAAATAAAACTTAGAACTTCAGATGAGCCTACTATGTATCACTTCAGTATCAGAATTGCGTGCGCATGCTAAAATATAAAATCAATTCATCAATATTTAAAATTTTTTTTTTTTTTCAAACAGCAACAAGGACAAGCTAAAGAGCATGGTTTTGTTCGAAAAGCGCAAGAGTTTGCTGCTGAAGACGTTACACATCGGATTCCGATTGCGCAGAGCCTGCCAATAACTACTGAGAAAGCTCATGTCAATGCATACAATTTCACTTAATTTAACTCAATCAACTCCCTTCTTTGCCGTTTCATTGTGTTTTG
>JXCR01142735.1:61027-150075 GCA_002079205.1 Phalaenopsis hybrid cultivar | reverse complement strand
TTAAATTGTCGGATAGCTATAGGTAAATTTATGCTGTTAGAATACCAGACAATTTTGGAATTGCCGACAAGAATTTACCTACGAGCCTAAAACCATTGTTAGCATTAAAAACAGTGATTTTATTTTATTTTAAGCGCATATGTCGGCATGGTTTTTTTGGCTTAATGGTGCAAGTTTCCAACAGCTTATCGTCAATTTTGTAATTGTTCCAATGCCTAACTAACACAGAATCAATACTTAATGTGTATTACACAAAAATGACTGGTGTGACACTTTTCGGGTAGTTAACCCGTCAGTTTAAAAAGTAACGCATAAATGACATTTAACCGACGGTTTATACCTATGTAAAAAATAACATGTGCGACACTGGTTGGATAGTTTGCCATTTGTTATAGAAAATGATGCATAAAAGACACATAATCAACGATTTTACCTGCTTCAAAAAACTAACAGGTGCAAAACTTTTTTGACATATATGCTGTCACTATTAGCGACGAAAGAACCATCAGTTATATAAATCGACGAATACCAATGACTCAAACTTTTTTTAAACAAATATAACCTTAAATTGTCGGATAGCTATAGGTAAATTTATGCTGTTAGAATACCAGACAATTTTGGAATTGCCGACAAGAATTTACCTACGAGCCTAAAACCATTGTTAGCATTAAAAACAGTGATTTTATTTTATTTTAAGCGCATATGTCGGCATGGTTTTTTTGGCTTAATGGTGCAAGTTTCCAACAGCTTATCGTCAATTTTGTAATTGTTCCAATGCCTAACTAACACAGAATCAATACTTAATGTGTATTACACAAAAATGACTGGTGTGACACTTTTCGGGTAGTTAACCCGTCAGTTTAAAAAGTAACGCATAAATGACATTTAACCGACGGTTTATACCTATGTAAAAAATAACATGTGCGACACTTTNATATATATATATATATATATATATATATATATATATATATAGTATAAAGTAAATTCATTGAAGATAAAAGCATTTAACGAGTGGGAGGCAGCGACCACTCATAAGGTATACAACAAAGGCAAAAAAGTCCAAAAAAAAGAGGGAACATGAAATTATTTCATAGAGTAGTGAAAGTTCAAGTGGCCGATGATAAGATTAGTTCGTGTGGAATTGGGAATCTGCGAGAGGCGATCAGGTAACATCGCAAACCTTGAATAAAACCGCCGATATCTCTAAAAACAAGCCGCATAAGGTCAAAATAACACCACAATGAATAACACTAAGCCTTGTAACTCGTCGATGAATAACACCAAGCTTCACAGAAACGTGCCAAGGAAAATAGCAAGTGGGAGCGAGCCGTGCGGAAGAAAATATGCCGAGATGGACCGATACCACACGGGATTACACGAGCAATAAGAATAACACGCGTAATAATACCTAATATTGCGTGAAATAACACGAGGGAAAATATGCCGTGGTGGGAGAATAACACCAATGCTATGCGTAATAACGCGACGAATAACACGGGGAATGACACAATCAATAGCACGATAAATAACACCAATACCACGTGAAATAACATCAGGTAATATATGTCGTAGTGGGAGAATAACAACAATAACATGTTGAATAACATGAGAAATAACAAGGGGAATAACACAAGAAATAACACAAGGAATAACATCAATATAACACTAATACCACGCCAAATAACACAACGAATAACACGAGGGAAAAATCCAAGACTTGGAAAACTACCATGAATAACACCAGGAAAATTATGGAATAAAAGATGCAACATGCCAGATACAACAATCCAAAACACCTCCAACAACGGAAATAAATCTTGAAGCTTCGCCCTTAGCGCGATATAGATAGATGGGTGTAATCCCATTGTTTTTCAAAAAAAAAAAAAAAATTGTTTTCCTATTCATGGTTCTAGGTATGGAGTCTAGTGACAAGTGGTTCAGTTGGGTGCAGCCCGGAAGTAGCAAAGTGTCATCAAGTAAACTTCCAAGTTCAAGCATTCCTTTGTTCAGTTTCTTAGCCTTTTGAACAAGCCATTCCTCTTGAGGGGTATGTTAATCCATTAATTTATGAATAGGTACAGGCTATTGCATATCTTGAACTTTGCACTTCTCCAAGATTTTAGTGCCCACATCATTAGCTTGAAGTGGTTCCAGAGTAATTGGAGTATCAATTTCTTCTAGAATAAGATGACCCACTTCTCCATAATTGTGTGGTGGATGGTGAAGTAGTGAAGGATTTCTTGAGGGGTAATTGGATCAGTGGCAATATCCTCTTTAGTTGGTACAATAGAGGGTTCTTGAGTAATGTGGTACAATAGACGGTTGGATAGTTTGCCATTTGTTATAGAAAATGATGCATAAAAGACACATAATCAACGATTTTACCTGCTTCAAAAAACTAACAGGTGCAAAACTTTTTTGACATATATGCTGTCACTATTAGCGACGAAAGAACCATCAGTTATATAAATCGACGAATACCAATGACTCAAACTTTTCTTAAACAAATATAACCTTAAATTGTCGGATAGCTATAGGTAAATTTATGCTGTTAGAATACCAGACAATTTTGGAATTGCCGACAAGAATTTACCTACGAGCCTAAAACCATTGTTAGCATTAAAAACAGTGATTTTATTTTATTTTAAGCGACATATGTCGGCATGGTTTTTTTGGCTTAATGGTGTATAAATAAAAATTTAATTTTTTTAGAAAATATAGTAATCAATAGCTATTATAATGAAATCAAAGATTTTTGTATGAGAAGTTATAAAGGTCCATGGTTTTTCATTTGGATTGAGGTTAAGGACTAACCTTCATAGATTGTCGGGTTGGTAGCTCTTACTTAAGGTCGGGAAGCACACAGTTCACCACTAAGACCCCACCACGTTTACTAATGTCTTACATTTAGTCTTGATCATCTCTATGTCATTACGGTTTTTCTTTTTCTCGTTCGTATTTTTTTACTACTAGTTTTTTGACTTTTTCAGTACTGGATCTTCTGTTTACATCCTTGCAATTTATTTAAATTTTCTGCAAATATATTATGCTTTATGATGCCAACCATGCAGCGGTAGCAAATGCCTATGTACGCATTTAAATTTTATGAAATGCAATTTTACTTATTTTTGAAGCAATTTCTTACCTGCATTTATTTACTTTATCTGCAAAATTATACTAAAGCTAAAAATTACTAAAATATGTTTTCAAAAACAAAACAAAATTAAAAAAAAAAAAAACATAATACAACTTTTTGAATTTATGGGGGTCCCTCGGATGAAGTAACTTATGGTTGCTAACGAGATCTCCCGAGTTTAAATGAGCTTAAAAACTCATTTAGACTAAGTAAATTCAAGAGAAAATAGTGGTACCGGAATGAGGGAACCTGATCCGTCTTTTTTGTTGCGATAGATTGTGTAAAATTTAATTAAATATAATCAAATAGTATTCAGATTCTACGCAAGTATACATATCATTATCAAGTAATAATAGACTTTCTATTTAGGCCCCAAGTAGCGATTCTAAGGGAAGGTTTAATTGGAAATGACAAATTTGCTAGTAAATTCACAAAAAATCAATTAAAATTACTGTCACTAATTTTAATTGTTGAGATATAATCAAAATTAAATTTCTAAACTATATTAAAATCAAATATGCAAAATTTAAAATAGTAAATACTAATCTATTAACTATGTTTATATAACGAAGATTCTTATGTGCAAATAAAATATGCAAAATTTAAAACAGTAAATACTAATGTATTAACTATGTTTATGTAACAGAGATTCTTATGTGAAAAAGCATCAAATAGTAAATACTAATTTATTAACTATGTTTATGTAACGAAGATTCTTATGTGAAAAAGCATCCGCTTCACACTACAATGAGGCTATGGTAAAATGAGATGAGATAAATGTTCATAATATGTATTGTGCCAAATGGGAGCAATTTTAATTCTCTATCCTGATACAGTGCATAGAAAATCATTGGCTTATCTCAGTGTTTAGTCCCTAAATCTGTGGCTAGGCTAGGAGGATACTGGCTCCCACTCCAGCGCTCCCACTTCCCTTCACCTCAAGGCTAGCTCTCGCTTCAGTTTTTAAATATTAAGACTGATTTGAAGATTTTAGTTTTCATCATAAAGGTTCTTCAATTCTACACCCAACAAAGAATATTTCCCTATTTATTTGCACTTAATTCCATAAACGATGTTCTCTTTTATTGAATCAAATGTGATCCTTACTCTGTTATAGAACTCATACTCCATTTTATGGATCATATGTTTCACAAAACATTTTAATAATTCGATTGGCCAGATTGAAAAGTAAATTAAGTTTGGAGTTGAAAAATCATCACAATTTATTTTACAATTTAATATTGACATATTCATATTATCTCTTCATTTCATCATATCTCATAGTAGGGAGAAAGATAGAGGGAACTACTCAGACTTTATGATAAAGAAATAATAAAAAACAAATTTAATATATAAAAGAAAGTTCATACAACACTAATAAACAAACAATACTTATCTGAAAACTCTTTCTCAAGGTAAATCCTTTGTAGCCTTTCCTTAGAAATGTAGGAAGAAGATATCTCTTACTTTTCTCCTTCTCCAACACTCTTACAGAAAGTTTCACACTAAATCTCACCACAAAAACTCTAAACTATGAAAACAAAATCACTAATTGACTCTAATATGGAAGTGGAATGGAATGATGTGGTGCAAAAACTGAAAGTAGAGGAGTGAAAAACGTAGATGAGCCTATTTTCTGATGAAATTCAGCCCCAAATAGAGCCCAAGGTTGGTTCTCTAAGAGGTGCCTCAAAAAACTCTTCAAAAATCATCCAAATACGTCAAACCTTCTAGAAAAAGAATCTGAACCACCTTTGGCGTCGTCGGCGCTGGTCTGGAGTCATCGGTACTGAGTAAAAAATCTCCGCATAAAAAATCTCCGCTTTAATTTCACACTAAATCTCACTGTCGGCTGGCGTTGAGCATTTCTTCAAAAACGTTATTTTGACTCCAAATTTTATCCTTTTTGCTTAAGCTCTAAAAATCAATAACCTGCAGAAAACATCAAAATACCTTCCATTAAAGTGCAATATCATAAAAAATAGGAATAAAATATGGGTCTAAAAATACATATATTTTTGGTGTATTAGAACAGTGGGATCCTAACTAGTTTCACTCTAATCAACTTTAACCCCCCATAATGCTTGAATAACAAAACAACACAACTAAAACTTTTCATCTAAGCTACAAAACCTTTTGAAACTTAAACTTGAAGTTGCTACTTTAACAAGGAGCTTGGAGCAAGGTGAAGCATGTAAAAGATAGCGGGTTTACAAGAGAATAGTGTGTTTTCTTAGTGCAACATAAATCCTCACCTTATCTTTAGGCCTTTCTAGAATCATGCTGTGCAATTTAAACCCTAACTTGCCTTAGGCTCCGAGGTTGTCATTCATCATGACATAAACCCTCCCATCTTTCAGGCTGTTTGTTTGATCGTTTCATGCAAATATAAGCCCTAAAAATAATAATTATCAAGATGAAACATTTAATATTATTTCCTCAAAATTAAAGCCAAACTAGAGGATATCTTAGGAAGTTATCGAGGTTCTCATCAGGATCTGTGACAACCTCTAGTTTTCTTCCTTTAGATTCCACAATAATTTTTCCAATTTGATCTCTTCCCAATTGATACTCCTTTATCTGACCTTAAAAGTCATATCTTTGAAATTCTTGAAGATAGTATTTTTTGATATAAATTGAGAGTTTTCTTAAGTGACTTCGATCATTTAAGATGTAATTAATTATAGTGTCTTGGCCTTTTTGGAAACTTTAGAAATATTTTAATTTAAAACATATCTAATATTTCATATTAGATAGCAAAAATTTGTCTGTCAACATAGATGATTTCACAGACTAAAAAAATGTCATAAATTCTTTTATTTATTTAATCAAACCCCATTAGTAAGTAATGTGTCTGTTCCTCGTGGCAGATGCATTGCTTGTGATTTTGGGCTCGTTTATTTAAACTACTGGATGTATGAGATCGGTTTGATATTGTATTTTCAAAATAAAAATATAATTTTCTAAAATTAATATATATATATATATATATATTAAATTAAATTAAAATACACCTTCCTAAAAAGGCAACCGACACATCCCAAAAGTAACATTTTGCATTTTGAATGAACTTCTTCTTATAGTTGTATGTTAATCCATAGAGCAAAATATCACTAACTATATAGTTAACTATGTCATCAAGCCACGGAACATGCCTCTCAGAAATAACATATAATTATTCATCAAGAAAATTTTCATTTATCTCCTCTTCAAAATTACCATAATTTTTCTATTTGAGCCTTGATAAATAATCAATAATTTGATTATCAAATCAAACTCCTACATTAGAGGACCCATCTAATTAATCTTAGTTTTGAATCCTTCTTCAGCATCAGATATCTTATAACAGAATGATCAACATGCATAATTCATTTTGCTCAAATTAGATAAGATCTAAATTTATCAAACGCATATACTATTTCTAAGAATTCATTTGCAACAGCAATATAGTTAACTTGAGCTTCATTAAAATTTTTACTAGCATAGTATATAACTTTAAAAATCTTATCATATTTTTGCCCTAACACAAATCTAGTGGCATAATCACTAGCATCACACATTAAATCAAACAATTTTTCCCAATCAGGCAAAACTATAATAATCACAATCATTAATTTTTCCTTTAATAAATTGAAGGAATTTAGGCATTCCTGGTTAAATTCAAATATTGCATCTTTATCCAAAGATGACACAGAGGCTTAGAAATTTTTGAAAATTCTTCAATATAACACCTGTAAGAAGTAGCACGTCCTACAAAATTCATAAATGTCCTACAAAATTCATAACTCCTCTCACTATAAAAAGAGGAGGTAGATTAGTAATAGCTTGTACTTTTTTTGAATCTACTTCCATGCCACTTTCAGAAGTTTTAGGTCCCAGCACATTGTCAACACTATTGTTCATGTTGTAAAGTTGCTCGTTGGAAGCTGTCGGTCGCCGGAATCGGANTTAGAAAAATATGAAATCAAACTGATCCCATATCTTTCACAGTTTAAATGAAAGAGCACTATACCTCAAACCGTGTATCTATCCCGAAAGATAAACACATGACTTGAGGGTGAGGCTTGATCAAATAAACTAAAAAATATATGACATCTGTTTGGTCTGCAAAACCATTTTATTGGCTGATAAGTTCCCCTATTTATTATGAAGAATTAAATAGGGTTTATATTAAACTGGGTTGAGAAAAACTTCATATAAGGGCAAGCCCCTATAGTTAATTACATCTTAGATAATGGAAGTCACCTAAGAAAACTCTCGATAAAAATCAGGAAATGTTATCTTCAAAAAAGTCAAAATGATAAGAATTTTCAATGAGATCGAACAAAGAGGTGTGAAAGGGGAATGAATCAAATTTGAAGCATTTTGGTGTAGAGTCCAAAGGAGGAAGAACTAGGGGATATCGTAGATCTGGAGAAGAACCACAGTAACTTCCAATGCTACCCTATAGTTTGGCTCCAGTTTAGAGAAGAAGTATTTGAAACTTTCAGCCTGCCAATTTTATTAGTTTAGGGCTTAAATTCATGTGAAACAATGACACAAAAGTTCTAAAAAATATGAGGATTTAAGTCGTAACGAACGACAACCTCATAAATCTAAGACGAGTTTGGGCTTATATTATACAGTAGAGCTATACAAAGGCCTAAAGATGAGTTGAGAATTTATGTTGCACTAGGAAGACAACCTCGAAATCCTATGGCTTATTGTTTAATTCTAAGGAAAGATATGTTGTTGTAGATCCTCTTGTTGTTGAAGATGGTTGTGCTGCCCACGATGCTAGCTCCAAGCTCCTCATTATGATGAGTTTAAGTTTTCTAATGTGTCAGGTTATAATTTCAAATTATATGTCCCTATGGTTATGGTCATTTAAAGATTACGGGGCATGTTAAAGTTGATTAGAGCGACACTGGTTAGAATCTTACGGTTCCCTCGTTTCGGTACCACTAATTTCTATTAAATTCACTTAGTCCAAATGAATTTACTAAACTCAACTCAATGAGTTCTTTACTTTCATTTAGACAGTGGGAAGTCCTGTTAGCAACTGTAGGATACCTCCTTTGAGGGATTCCCGATCATCCGACAGAGACGTCTTAATTTAGTTGCAATTGTTGTTTTGTGATGTTTGTGATTAAATTCTGAGTTGTCTTACATTTTCAATGTTGTGGCGATAAATTTTAACTTCATTGATTTTTTTTGTTTTACGACTATCTTAGAAGATTTGGTTTTCATGCAGGGTGACATCGTTGTTTAATAAGTAAGTTTTATAAGCATAAAAATACAATGTCAAAAATACAAGAAAAGATGATACTGTAAATTGTAAAAGCGTACCTGGCGAGTCTTCTCGTTCCACCACCTGAAGAGTCTGTACTTGCAAGGAAGGTATATAATATTGCGAGGAACTTAATTTGTAAGAGTAGATGAAGGTTTAGCTACCAAACCTCAGGCTACGATTTTGTTGGATCTTGGAAGATCCTGGTGGATAATTCTAGAACAAAATATGACATGTTCAATTTTCTCTCCAAAATATCCTGAAGGTTTCAAAGTGTTTAGGGAATGACCCTAAACTACTTTGAGGCTCTCTTGAATTATGTTGTGTTCAGTTTGAACTTATCATATTGTTTCATCAATTATCCAAGGTTGAAGTGTGACTACCCCGTTGCTCAGTGAAGCTTGACAGTTTAATTATCCCAAGGATAAGATACTAGATTAGTGAATTGATGTTTCATTTAAAAGTTATGTGAGTGGGTGTCCCTAAGGAAAGTATAGGTTATTTAAGATTATGGTGCCCACAATTAAGGTCAGGCTTGTAATGTTTAAAGATGTCAATCACCAATTATGTTATCCTCTAAATCCAATCAGTTGAGTTTAGAAGTCGAGTTTATGTCACTGCTAAGCCCTTAATAATCGTGATAGGTGAAATGGTTTAATTTAATTCAATTTAATTATTTATTTAAATTAGAAAATAAAGTTTTATTTGGCTTCCCAAGATAAGGTTTTTTTATGAGAAAATTATTAAAAGTTTCCCTAAGTCAGAGAATTACTTAGGTAAAATTTCATGGACTTTTGAATTAAATTATTATAATTATTTTAATGGGAGAATAAGGAAAATCCACTTTTAAGCCTTTTAAAATTTATTTTTAACTTAGGAAAATTAGGAAAAATATTTTAATGAATCCCAAGTGATCAGAGAATAATTAGGCACATTTTAAAATATTTTGATATTTTTGGGATTTTTAATTATTTTAAATTCAAAATAAGGCTAAAAAATCAAGTATTTTACAAAAAATAACGTTTATTTTTCTAAGTACCTCTGATCACAAGAAAATTAGAAAACCATTTTTCATAATTTTCCCAAGTGTATTTATTTTATTATAGTTATTTTTGTACAAAAATACAAGGTTCCTTAGAAAATCCATTTGAATACTTGAATTCAATCAAACAATTTTCAAATTATTACAGTGAATAAACATGATTTTTATGAACACTATGTGATTGATTTTGTTAATTTTTTATAATTATTTAGTTTATTTAAATTAATACAAGATATTTTCATTTAATTAAATATAGAAATTCACAAGGTAATACAAAGCATCAAAATATTTTTCCTAGACTTATCTAATCATAAGAAACCTACCAAAATTATTCTCATCATTTTTTAAGTGATATTTTGATTTATATAATTAAAATAAGCCAAAATGGTCACTCTAGCTTAAAAATTAGGGATAGAAGTATAGAGATACTCTTTGACTTTGGAAAAATTAGAGAACACCCCCTCCTTTATGAAGAATGAACCCTAAAAGTTCAAGTCATGGCGAGCAATATTTAATCATGAAGAATTAAAATACCACAGATAGTATTTAATTCATTAAAAATCATATGTTTTCCAAATAATTTTTATCTTTAGTTCACATTATTCTCTCTGTTTACTGAGCAAGAGGGTATTTTCTTTATTTTTATGATTTTTCTAGAGAAAGCTATGGATTTTTGAAGTTTAGGCAATTAAAATAATTCCAAAATCCCTATTTTTCTACTTATCCAGTGTGGCGTTAATTGGATCCTAGGCGGCTCCGAAAGAGCACGCGACGCTCTGCCATTTTAGGCCGCCAACCCCCTCAGCTGCCACACAAACCACGCTTTATGCAATAAGAGCTTGTCCGACTTGATCTCCTTCGTCCATTGGATACACACGCGATCGGATGACTCTCCGTTATCGTCCCCAAGTGACCTAACCTGTGAGCCGTTCACACTAAAACCTTAAGATCTTCGACTAGACTCAACCAAATCACTTGGGGTTTGTTTCTAAACCTTCATCTACTTGAGACGAGCATATCTATATGTTTCATATGATATGAAATATAATAAATACGGATGGAGAGTCAAAACAAGCTCAGTTTAGGGTTACAGTTCAATACCATTGTCTGAGAGGGGAGGCTTCAATCAGATGGTTGTGGTAGCTTCGATTGGGTCCAATGAACCTCTAGATGAATTCCCAAGCCTTGATGAATTATATAGGTAGGATTTTGATCAAACTCAATTTCAGGTGTTGGTCTAAATCTAGGTTAGAGGCTGTTTCAGAGGGGGCTTTGTGGGGAATCAACTTTTTTTTATTGTGGGGATAGTGTGTGCAAAATTAATTGAAGTTTGGTGAACTGTGGAGGAGTGGAGAGATCTATCCCGATTTTAAGGCAAATTTCAGTGGAAAAATTTGCTCTAAGGGGTGGCCATTAAAGATAGAGAGCAAGGGGATTACACTTAGGATAGTTTGGAGAAGCTCTGGTAAGATTTTCGCAGAGTTTACTTAAGGTTCCAAGCACACTCTTCCTTAGCCGTGGAGAGGTGCATTTACAACCATGGCTGCCTGGTGGAGCTCAGGGCTTGGAGTTGGGTGCTAAAGCTTGCTGAGGTGGAGGGAAGAAAGGCTCTAATGGCCAATGGGAGTGAGCTATGTCAGGGAGGTTTAAAATTGGGGTTTGTCCATTTGGGGCTCTCTTGGGGTGGCTGTTTTCTGGGGCTAAGATGGTGGCTGGCTAGAGTTTGGTCACTTCTTGGGCTAGGGAGGTCAGGGAGCTGCTAATGATGGTTAACTCCTAAGAGTAAGTAATGATGAAGAAAATATTTGAGTTTAGGCCAAATATGGGGTGAAATCCCTTAAATTAAGGGACCATTGGTCCATAGCTCACCTTGGCTAGTTTAGGTGGGTTTAACCTGGTCCAAAAGGTGTACTTGGTGGCTGTGGTGTAATCGATTCAGTGGCTTAGGAATGACTAAGTCAATTTTTAGTGAATGGATTCAATTTGGGTCAAATGGCTAGAAGTTGACTTTGGGTTAGGCTAGCCATGAAATTGAGTTTAATTGATTGATCAACATGGTGTAAATGATTGTCATGAATATTTTTGGTGAAGTAATGAAATAATTTTAAGTTCAATTGGAAGCTCAATTTGAAGGATTTTGGGATTTTGGTTAATTTAGGCATGTTGGACTAGACTTGGGTCTAGGTTGGGCTAAGGTTGAACGAAGCCTAAATTGGTGGTTCAAAATGGTCTATAAGAATATCATGAAGAGTTCTCAACATCAATTGAGTGCCAATTTTGGGATTAGGGCATTCATTTTGGTGGAATTTTGGTACATAACCAACTTGAGGCAAATTTGGGGATTTCAAATTTGAATTAAAATTAAATGAAATTGAGGCTTCAACAAGGCTAATTGAATGGCTAATTGGTGGAATTTTGGTACCTAAATGACATCAAACCTAAGATTCAATTCAAAATTAAATCTAGTTCACATTGAAACCTTAGGTCCTACCTAAGTTGGATCTAAATCATCTTAAACTTTAAACTCAATCCAAATTAGACTTGAACCAAATTAAACCTTAGATTCTACTAAATTGAATCTATGTGACACCATATCTTAGGTCCTACCTAAATTGGACCTAAACTACCTTAAACTTCAGGTTATACCTAAATTGAACCTAAATCACTCCAAATTTTTGGTCCTACTTAAATTGGACTTAAACCATCCTAAACTTTAGATTCAACCTAAATTGGATCTAAGTAATTTCATACCTTAGGTCCCATCTAAATTGGACCTGAACAATTTAAACCTTAGGTTCAACTTAAATTGAACCTAAACAACATCAATCTTTAGGTTCTACTCAAATTGAACCTAAAAAACATCTAACCTTAGATCCTACCTAAATTGGATCTAAAAATTTAGGCTCGACCCAAATTGAACCTAAATAACATCAAACTTTAGGTTCTACCTAAATTGGATTTAAATCATCTCATACCTTAGATCTTCCTAAATTTAATCTAAGTACCATCAAATCTTAGGTTCAACCTACATTGAATTTAATTATTAAGTCTAATTTATTAAACATTAATCAGATTTACTTAGGTTTAACCGACATCGGACATAAAATAAATGACGTGATGAACTGAAAATGATGATTCAATTTCACATCTAAATCCAACCGACAAAAATAAAATGAAATTCATGACAAAAAGACAAATGACATTAAATCCATATTATAAAACATTAAAAATTAAATCTGAATCTAAGAAAATTCAGCTTGGTTTACGAAGATATTTTGGAAGAGGTAACCCATGGTTGCTAAAAAAATATTTTCCAGCCACTTGTGACTAATCAAACCACAAACATAATGACTTGGGACGGCGGAACCATGGTATCCTGATCGGGTCATCCCAAACAAAAAATAAACAACAAAATGATAATATTCAATCGGTTAATAAATCACATAAAATTTTCTAGCCACTAAAATCCGAATAAGACATTAAAACTTAAATTGAACCTAATGAACAAAGATCACCGAATGCAACTTGAACATCTATGTTCAAATCTGTGAAGGACTCTTTGATGATGCAAACTGTGGTTGTTGACAAGGATCTCCTGATCATGGTTTAAACACCTTTCGGACTAAGTATATCTGAATACCCTTACGGCCTCGGGAAGATGGAGCCAAAGACATCTTGACCGAGTCATTTAAAAAATATTCAACAAACTAAATTGACAAATTAAAACAAAATTTCATATCTAATCATGTTCTGTTTTGCGGGTTTGTTGAAGTATGAGACAAATTATGCTTTAGATTTAATTTGCATGTTATTACGGTGTGTTAACTGTATTTTGAAGGCTCGACATTCTGAAGAAGAAAAGGTGAACCTTAAGGCAACAAAGCGACAACAAAAAAAATTACAAAAACAAACGACATAAACATAACATAAACTAAATAAAATTATAAAAAATAAAAAAAAAAACAACAAAAGAAAACGACAAAACTAAATGAAAAAACAAAACGACAAAACAAATCCTTTAGGGTAGAATCAGATTCCTAGAAACCTAATACCTTAGGGTCAAATATTGATGTTTTTTTCCTTGACCTTGACACTTAAAAATTTCTTTGAGAACAAATGTTAGCCTTAATAGAGAGTTTTCTTAAGTAGTTTTAATTACTTAAGATGTAATTAACTATAGGAGTTTGCTCTTGTAGGAGTGTTGAAGAACTCATAATAGGTATCACACCTAAATCTCTGGTTATGAAATTTTCATATGGTTTACAAATAAAACCATTATGACATTTTCTTTTGTTTTCTATTTCCATTTGCCCTTTTCCTCTTTCTCTAAGTTACTTAATATCTTAAGGTCATGCATGTGATCTAAATAGAATAAGTCATTAGGAGAATTGTGCAATAAATAATATAAACGAAGTGGCGACTCCTTTCAACAACAACATCAACCAACGACACAAACGACAGGAATTGGCAACAACAGCGACACGTTCTGGCGGTGACAAGAAAGACATATTGTTAATGCCACAAGATAATAGAAAAAAAAAAATCTTAGGTGAAAGTTGAGGCTTATCATAAGGTGAGACTAGACCAAAGATATAAAAAAAATAGAAAGTGAGGCAGAAAATGAAATATTCTTAAAATAGAAAGCTTCTTGTACATTCATTACCCAACAAACTCTTGGAAATTTCGTAGTCAACATCTATAAATTTTAATCCTAGCAAATTATCTTCAACATACTAATTTATTTGGTTCAATAAAAATGGCTAAACTAGAGAACTAATGTTCGCCCATGATCAATTATTGATTAATCAAGTCATAATGAGACCACAAATCCATCTTTTGCTTGAAATGCCTAACTCTGTGATCTCGTATTAGATTTGAAGTTTTTGAGGGAGTGTTCAGTATGCTTATAATTATAAGTAAATAAATTGAGTATTCAACTTATCTGTAAATTGAGTTTATCTAAGGGATAGTTCAACTCATCCAATAAGGTTGTAAATGAACCAAATTGAGTTGTGCAGAGCTTGCTCAAGTTTAAGCTCATTTATTAAAATATTATTTGAGCTGAAGATCGAGTTTAATTTGAGATTTTTTTGATAGATTTCATGTTTATTTTGTTTAAAACTATGACTATTTGAGCTTGGTTTGAGATCGTTTTATTTACAACCAAATAACCCTTGTTGAGTTTATTATAAGGAATCACTATACAGTAGTTGTTAATTAACTGAACAAGTTCGGTTGAACATATTAATACAAAGCCTATTGAAGTTAACACTGCAACTTTAATTGAATGAACTGCCACATAAATAAACATCTTGCGAGCAAAAATAAGAACTTATATTCACAAATAAAAGTTATAAAATATATGAAAGAATAAACTCTTACATTATCACAGAATATATGAATTTATAATTGAGTCTTATATGAGTATATTATTGAGCTATAATCAAATTCTGTAATGAGGTTGTCCATAGCATTAAATATTGTTGTTTATGATTGTAAATGAATCAAATTCCATGTTCAAGTTAATTCATTTATCAATTGAGCACTTATAAAATTTTAGGCTTTATTTGATTTGCTAACTAAATGATCATGAACATGCTCTAATCTAGCTAAGCCAAGTGTAGCTTGGCAAG
The DNA here is from genome assembly GCA_002079205.1 of Phalaenopsis hybrid cultivar. Lineage (NCBI taxonomy): Eukaryota > Viridiplantae > Streptophyta > Magnoliopsida > Asparagales > Orchidaceae > Phalaenopsis > Phalaenopsis hybrid cultivar. Next base: position 134,992 of record JXCR01142735.1, on the reverse strand, counting down.
TATATTGGTTTATTTGCAATCCTGCTTTAGGAATTAGATTCATCAAAGGGAGAGTACAATCTTTCAGAATTTAAAGTTATCTATTGGAGGGTTCAACTTGTTCAGGTATTTAATTTGTTCAAGGGAAAGTTTAAGTTGATTAGAAATCAGACATTAAATGAAGACTACAACTTTTTTCTTAAGCCAACGCTTGTTAATTTCAGAAATTATGTCAGTCATATATCTCAATAGCTATAAAACACTCATCAAATCTGTAAAGAGCATGGCATATATAACCCACTAATCCTTTTTTTAATGGCAGGATAACGAAAAATTTTCTCTTGTTTAGGAATTAAAGTTGTTAAATAAGAGTTCAAGTCATTCATTAAAGACGAATGAAATGGTGATGTGGCCGTTGGACATTTTCTTCCACACTAAAAGATATCATGCTCGAAGATTACTGCCCCGAAAAACACATCCATTAAAATTTCCAAGACAACTAAAATTACTCACAAAAATTCAACCAGCAAGAATACACTCAACCCATGATTTTATGCCCCTTACAAAGCCTTGATACATATTAAATACAATTAAAAACCACAACTGGGTTCATCTTCGTCTTAATGCACTTTCATAGTTGATTTATTTAATTTAGATATAATCTTTGATATAAATTTATTGGGATTAAGGCTTTCTTGTTGTTGTATAATCTTTCATAGAATTTCATCTCTATCCTCATCTATAAATATTGAGTCTGCGTATCGTAACGTTTTTACTAACTCTCTTTTGCCTGGGAATAAAAAATTACAAAAGTACTTTTCTTTATTTCTTCTCCGTCGTTATCTTTGCTCAATTTTTTTATCATGCCAGATGTTGTCTTAATTTAAATTTAAATAAAAAAGGATGAGCTCAGCGCTTTATTAGATTAAGAAGTGGCGAGAATTTCTTGCTACAAAAAATATGCATTTGAAGACAACGTCTGGCACAATATCAGGACTTTTCAAATGAAAAAGATATCTGGGTAGAAGTGCTTGTAACTGTGGATGATTTTTAGAGATTAAAAATGAGGCAGTAATGGTGCTGAATTTATTTTGATAGCATCATTTATTAGCAATTGTATACCAAATGTATGATACGTATGTACAATTTTTTCTGTTTTAATAATAATATAAAAAATAATTCGGATGAAATATTAATTAACTAAAAGCCAAGAGGGAATAAAGAGGACTTATCTTTACGAAGGGACCACCCCATTATTAGCTGTCCAAAGCAACTAGAGCTGCATGAGACTTCAGCGCCCACCCTCACATAATGTGCCAGCTTCTTATCTCTAACAGCAGGCCTCGTCTAATGCAGCAATAAACTTGTCCTAAAAGCTTTATTAGACGGTGACATTTCAGCACGTTCGAGCATGTGGAGTAAACTCCGTTTTTAGGGGCCACGAAAACCCGAATTGCATATTCGACGGTGAACATTTTCATGAATTCTTCTCATCATTGTACTTCCAGCAATAGGCTGAGAAAATCTTTCAGAATATTTGATTCTCTTAGAACTGAAAAAAAAAAAAAAATGACATTGTTGAAAATTAAATTTGATGTCAAACCACAAAGAATTGATCTATAATTTGAGAGTTTTGGAAAAATTCTAGAGACTCGTATTATTAAAAAATGTTTGGCTGATTCTAGAGGCTTATTTTAAAAGATTGGTTTAATAAATTCTAAAGTATGTGATAGAAAAACATTGTAGAAAATTGATAGTTATTATAGGATTAAAATATGTTGACACAATCTTAATGGGAGTGTCATAAGTATAAATAGACTTAGTGTGTTTGAGTTTTGTATCAAGAAGAAAAAGAGTGAAATAAAAATGAGTTTTTCAAGTTGTTCATCTTCTTTTCTTAGCATTCCTCATCTTATAGCAACCTTTTCTTTCCAACAGTGGTATAACAGGGCCATAATATCTTTCTAGAGAGATGAAGAACACTAGTATGATCCTCTTTCAAGTCCCAATGTTGAATAATCTAACTATGATAATTAGAGCATCAAGTTGAAGGCCTTCTTTGTAGCACAAAATATATGTGAGATTGTAGAGAAAAGCTATAACGATGAAGAGATGAATCTAGTTTATCCCTAACTCAAAAGGATAGTCTAAGAGATTTGAGGAAGAAGGACAAGAAGGCTCACCATCTAATAGATCAAGTATTAGATGATGATGCTATTCAGAAGATTTCTGATGCAAAGTCTGCTAAAGAATCATGAGAGAAGGCTCAGACCTTTTATAAAGGAGTGCAACAAGACAAGAAGGCGCGTCTCCAATCGTTAAGAGGAGAATTCGAAACCTTACAAATGAAGGAAGTTGAAATCTTCTTCGACAACTTTACTAGAATCTTAGTAGTTTCTAATTAACAGAAGGGAACAAAAGGGAAGCCCAGAGATGGAGAAGATCATTTGATCTTTAGATCGAATGTTCGATCATATTATTGTCATCATTGAAGAAACTAAGGACTTGGACACTATGACAATCGAGAAGCTTCAAAATTCCTTACAAGCTTATGAAGATAAGAAAAAAAAAAGCAAAGAATCATGGAATAACTTTGATGATATAATTTTATTCAAATAGATAAGAAAGCCTCAAGTACGATAGGAGTTAATAAGAACGATGTCGTGGTAATGCACATGGACGAAGTTGGAGTTCAAATAATGACAACAAAAACAACATCAATTTTAGATAAGGAGAAAGACCAACAAAAGGCCATGGAAGAGAAAAATCAAGTCGAAGATATGATAAATCTCAAGTGATGTGTTACAACTATCAAAGATTTGGTCACTATGTTCTAGTATCTAGAAGTCCCAATAACAATAAAGTTGAAGAGAAGGCAAATTATGTAAAAGAGAGAAGTCAACAAGAAGACACTTTGCTACTCTATATAAGGATAATAAAAAAATTGAGACAACAAATTGTATCTGGACGACGGTGCAAAAAACCATATGGGTGCAAGAAAAAATAATTTTGTAGAGCATGAAGAGTTGATGAGTGGCAATGTGTCTTTTAGAGATGAGTCCAAGGTAGTGGTGAAAGACAATGGAAATATTTTTATTTTGTTAGAGAATGGAAAACAATAATTTATTTTCAATATTTATTATATGTCAAAAATAAAGAATAATATCCTAAGTCTCTTAGAGAAATTTATGATATTCATTTAAAGAACAAGGGCATCTTTGTAAGGGACAATATGAGCAGACTAATTGCAAAGATACAAATGTCAAGAAACGGAATATTCTTACTCAATATTCAAAATGATATTGCTAAGTGTCTCAAAGATTGTTATAAAGATCCATTATGACTTTAACATCTTTGATTTGGGCATCTTAATTTTAGAGGATTGAAGTTATTATCAAACAAGGAAATTATGAAAATTTTGTTTTACATCAATCATCCAAACCATATATGTGAATGTTGCTTGCCTGGGAAACAATTCAAGAAGAATTTTTCAAAGGAGTCAAATTCGAGAGCACAAAAATAACTTGATATCATATATAAGGATGTGTGTGGTCCAATCAAGCCAAGCTCTCCAAGTAAGAGGTATTATTTTCTTCTCTTCTTATATTACCTTTTAAGAAAAACATGGGTATATTTTTTTGAAGGAAAATTATGTGGTCTTTGAACTATTCAAGAAGTTCAAAGCTTTGGTGGAAAATTATTGTGGCATCAAGTTCAACGCCATGCAATTTGATTTGAGGCAAGTTCACTTCAAAGAAATTTAAGGAATTTTGTGAAGCCAGTGGAATATGCTGACCTGTTGATTGTCTCAAGATCCACCCAACAAAATGACATAACAAAAATAAGGACATGAATTATCCTCAAAATGACTTAAATTATTCTTAAGAGTAAGATACTGTATATAGAGTTTTGGGCCAAAGTCGTTCTCTGTGCTCTTTACCTTTCCAATAGATCTCCTGGAAATTGAGTGGGTAATGACATCACATAAAGCATTGAGTGGAATGAAGCTTGGTATTTCCCATCCAAGAGTGTTTGGAAGCATAGCTCAGGTGTAAATACCTGATGAGAAACAAAGTATGTTTAATTACAAAAGAGAGAAGTTCATTTTCATTAGTTATGAATCTAACTCAAAAGGTTATAAGTTGTACAATTCAAAACTTGGAAGCAAATCATCCATCGTGATGTCATCTTCATGAGAAAAGAGAATTAGTTTTGCATCCACACAATGAGGATTGCAAATTCTTTCCACATATTAAGAATGATGAAGTGAAGCAACAATAGATAGAGAAAGAAAAAGTGAAGCTTACTACACCACCAATTGCAATGGCTGCATGTACTCAAAATGACCCATCATCTTTATCATCTTCAAGTACAAATTCAAACATAAGGGTTTTTGTACTTTAAAAAGTTACTAAAAAATTATGAGGCAATCGAGAATCAAGGCAATCATACTTTCTTTGGCCTCTTTGTTCAGTATGAACCCATGAATTTTTAAGAAACTGTGTAAAGTAAGAAATGGAAGGATTACATGGATGAAGAATCAAAGTGATTGAGAGGATTTATACATGAGAGCTTGCTACATGATATACCAAAATATATGCATTTTTAGACCCATATTTTATACTTATTTTTTGTGATATTGCACTTTAATGGAATTTTTAGACCCATATTTTATACTCATTTTTGGTGATATTACACTTTAATGGAAGGTATTTTTTTGTATTTTATTGCAGGTTGTTGATTTTTAGGACTTGAAGCAAAAAAGAAACAAAAAGGAAGCAAAAATGATGAAATTTTGAGTAAAAATGAAAAATTTAAAAAAATATTCAGTGCCAACGACGTCGTTTGACAGAGAAGGCGGATTAAATTAAATGGCCTCTAGTGCCGACAGTGCCAGTGTCAGTGCAGACCCTGTTTCTAGAAGATTCAACAAATTTGGATGCTTTTTGAAGAGATTTTGGATGCACCTATTGGAGAACCGACCCTAGGCTCTATTTAGGTCTGAAATTTGATCAAAAACCCTCCCCTCCTTCGCACCATTTTGCGTTCTTCCACTAACTCAATTTTTCCTCTTCACACGCCTACATTCCACGCCATTCCACACCATTAGTTAGTTATTATCTTTATAGTTTTGAGTTTTTGTGGTGAGTTTAAGTATGAATTATTCTAATAGAAGTGTTGGAGAGAAAGAGAAGTGAGAGATTTCTTCTTCCTACATTTCCTAAGAGAGGCTACAAGGGATTTGCTTTGAGAAAGAGTTTCAGATAAGTGTTATTTTTTTATTATTGTTGTATGAAATTTCTATTATATATGAAACTTATGTTTTGTTGTATCTTTCTCACGAAGTTTGAGTAGTTTCCTTTATCTTTCTCCCTACTCTAAGATATGGTGAAATGAAGAAATAATTTGGATGTGCCAATGTAAAATTTAAAATGAATTGTGCTGATTTTTCAACTCTGCTTTTAATTTACTTTTCAATTTGGCCAATTGAATTGTTAAAATATGTTATGAAATAGATGATCTAGGAAACGTAGTATGAGTTCTACAACAGAGTGAGAATCACATTTCTGAAGTGTTTCGTTCATTGAATTAAGTGCAAATAAATAGGGAAATATACTTTGTTGTGTATAGAATTGCAGATATTTTTAGGGTGACAGACTAAAAATCCCCAAATCGATCTTAGTGTTTAAAAACTAAAGTGAGAGTTAGCCTTCAGGGAAAGGGAAGTGGGAGTTCTGGAGTGGGAGCCAGTGTCCTCCTAGCCTAGCCACAAATTTAAGGACTAAACCTAAGATTAACAAGTGATTTTTTATAAATTTGAATCAGGGTAGAGTATTAAAATTGCTTTTATTTGACATAATACAAATTTAAACCATTTATCTCATCTCATTTCACCAAAAAATCATTGTAGTGGAATAGATGCTTTTTCATATAAGAAAAGTTCACAACATAAAGATAGTTTAGTAGTTACTGCTTTTAAACTTAGCATTTAAGTTTTGCTGGTAGTTAATAATTTAGTTTTGTTAGCTTCTTAAAAGTTCAAAATTAGTGACAGTAATTTCATTTAATTTCTGTGAATTTCCTAGTTAGTTTATAATTTCAAATTTAAACCTACCCAGTGGGATCGATATTTGGGACTTAAACAGAAAGTTTTATATTACTTGATAACGATACATATACTTGCGTAGAATCTCAATCTTAAGTGCTTAAAGTTATTATTAATAAAAACCACATCAACTTTTTGGCACCGTTGTAAAGCAGAGTCAATTTTATAGATTTTACACAACTATATTTCTCCGGGATCAAGTTTTTGGCGCCGTTGCTGGAGAAGGTAACGGTAAATAAATTAGGAATTTGCAGATAAAAAATTATAAAAAATATCAAAAAAAATAAAAAAATCTAAAAAATATATAACTATATATTTAATAGTATTTTGAAGAAAATTTTCTTTGCTTATTATATTTGTTTATGCAAAATATTGGATCTGAAGGTTTAGTACCTTATGATTCAGAATTAGAACGTACTATTAGAAAAATTCAAAAACAACAAAAATAAATTAAAAGTTTGAACGTACTGACTAATCAAATAAATGAAAATCGACAAAGACCTTTAAAAGATTATGATAATCCAATAGCACCTAACTAGTCAAAATCTTGATGTTACTACTAATTCATTTGAACTTAAACCTACTATCGTCCAAATGGTACAAAATAATTAGTTTGGAGGAATGCCTACTGAAGTTCCTAACTTACTTCTTGCTAGTTTACTTGAAATTTGTGCTACTTTTAAATATGACGGAGCGTCTAATAATGTTATTAGACTTAGAATTTTTTCATTTTCATTAAGGGATAAAGCCAAAGCTTGGTTAAACTCATTAGCACCTGATCTATTAGAACTTGGGGAGAACTATCACAAAAATTCTTGGCTAAATATTTTCCACCCTCGAGAATCGCTAAGCTTAGAAATGATATTATATATTTTTGTTAGTTTGAAGGGGACTCGATGTATGAAGCCTGAGAAAGATTTAGGGATCTCTTTAGAAAATGTCCACACCTTGCTTTACCAGATTGGTTAATAATTCAAACTTTTTACAATGGATTACTATGATCACTTAGATCTATTATAGATGCTCCTGCAGGTGGATTTTTAATGTCAAAACCTTTTGATGAAGCATACTATTTAATAGAAGAAATGACTACTAATGATTTTCAATGACCCTCTGAACAGGTAAGTCTTAAGAGAGTAGCTAGTATTCATGAATCTGATGCAATGTCTATTTTAACATCTCAAATTGCTGCTATATCAAAAAAAAAAAATTGATCAAATTGGAGTGAAATATTCTCAAATACCACCAGTATTAGATGAAAATTTACTAGGATAGATAATTGATACTCAATTATCTTATGTAACCTTAAATGCTATTAATAATCAAAATAATAATCCTTATTCTAACTATTACAACCCTGGAAAAAAAAATCACCCTAATTTTAGTTAGAATAATTATAACAATTCAATGAATCCCTCAGGAAATTTAAACAACCAAGGAAATCCTAATTATCAACCTTATTATCCTCATGGATTTTACTCTAACCCTAACCCAAAAGTTAAGAAAAAGAAGTTAACGATGGAAGAGGTAATGTTGAATATGAGAAATCAAATACAAAATTAATGGGTTGCTATTAGAAATATTGAAAATCTATTAGAACATATTGCTACTGTACTTAGTAATAGACCTTCTGGAATTCTTCCAAGTACGGTGGAAGTTAATCCCAAAGATCAAAATAAGGAGCAAATTAAAGCTATTCAATTACAAAGTGGAAAAGAAGTTAAAACAAGAATCCAATGAAAAGCTGAAGTTGATGAGGAGAAAGAAGAGATGAAAAGTGACTATAATGAAAATGAACAAACACAAGTTCCTTTAGAAAAAACCATTACCTCCATTTTTGCAACGACTAAAGCAGAAGAATAAAGACAAACAATTTACAAAATTTTTGAAAATCATTAAAAAGTTAACGATAAAATTCCTTTCATTTATGTGAAATTTATGAAAGATATACTAAACCAGAAAAGGAAGTTTATAGATGATGAGACTATTGCACTTAGTGAAGAGTGTAGCGCTATTATCCAGAAAAAACTTCTTGAAAAGTTAAAAGATTCTGGCAGTTTTACTATACCTTGTGCAATCGGTGAAAAGTTTTATAAAAAAGCCTTACGTGATTTAGGAGCGAGTGTCAATCTTATGTCTCTATCGATTTTTAAATGTTTAGATTTAGGAGAGATTTTTCCGACTACTGTAACTCTTCAGTTAGCTGATCAATCAATCAGTTATCCTAAAAAAGTTATAGAAGTTGTATTAGTAAAAGTGGATAAATTTATTTTTCCTGTAGACCATATAGTATTAGATATGAAGGAAGATAAATAGATTCCTATTATTTTGGGGAGACCATTTCTTGCAATAGGGAGAGTTGTGATAATACAAAAAGGTGAATTAATAATGAGAGTTAATGATCAAGAAGTAATATTTAATATTGCAAAAGCTATGAAATATCCTGCAATAGGAAAAGACAATGAATGTTTTAGGATGGAAGTTACTGATTATCTAAGTAATGAGCAATGTAAGAAAGAGTTTGAAGAAAACTTTAGATAAGAAGAATTTAGTGAGAGAAAGGATGAAATAAAAGAAGAAAATTTAGATTATATTCATGACAAATTTGAAACTTTAGATTTGTTGGAAAATGATAATAAAAATCTTATTCCTTCAAGTATTAAACCAACTGAACTTAAACTGAAAGTATTACCTGCTCATTTAAAATATGTATTTTTAGGAGATTCATCTACATTGCTTGTTCTTGTATCTTATGAGTTAACTGAAATTCAAGAACAGAAACTAATAGAAATGTTAAAAAGATATAAAAAGGCTTTTGGATGGACTTTAGCAAATATTAAAGGAATTAGTCCTTCAATTTGTATGCACAAAATTATGGACTTTAGCAGATATTAAAGGAATTAGTCCTTCAATTTGTATGCACAGAATTTTATTAGAAGAACAATATGAACCTAAAGCTGATCCTCAAAGGAGATTAAACCCAATAATGAAAGAAGTTATTAAAAAAGAAATTTTAAAATGGTTAGATGCTGAAATTATATATCCTATTTCAGACAGTGCTTAGGTAAGTCCATATCACTGTGTTCCAAAGAAAGGAGGAGTGATAGTTAAAGTAAATGGGAAAAATAAATTAATTCCAATAAGATAAGTTACTGGTTGGAGAATTTGTATAGACTATAGAAAATTAAAGCTGGCCACCAGGAAAGTTCACTTTCCTTTACCCACTCTAGACCAAATGTTGGATAGATTGGCTGGAATTACTACTTTTTAGATGGATATATATGCTATCATTAAATTCCAGTTGCTCTTGAGGATCGAGAAAAAGACAACATTTACAAGTGCTTATGGAATATTTGCTTTTCGTAGAATGTCTTTTGGACTATGCAATGCACATGCGACATTTCAAAGATGTATGATGTCAATATTTAGTAATTTGATTAAACATAGAATGGAAGTATTTATGGGTGATTTCTCTGTGTTTGGGACTTCATTTGAGTTATGTTTAAATAATTTAGAAAAAGTTCTGGAATTATGTGAAAAAATCAACTTAGTACTAAATTGGGAAAAATGTCAATTTATGGTTGCAGGAGGAATTGTACTTGGGCATAAAATTTTTTAAAATGGCATGGAAGTAGATCCTGCAAAAATTCAATTTATTAAAAAATTACCACCACCAACTATGGTTAGAGCGGTAAGAAGCTTTCTAGGACATGTTGGTTTCTACAGACGCTACATAAAAAAAATTTTAAAATATAATTAAGCCATTATGCCAACTTTTAGAAAAATATACGAAATTTGATTTTCATGAGGATGACATAAAAGCATTTGAATAATTGAATGTAAAATTAATCACTTCACCTATAATAGTACCACCTGATTAGGAAAAACCATTTGAAATAATGTGCGATTCTTGGTGATTATGCTATTGGAGCTGTTTTAGGACAAAGGCACAACAAAGTTTTTAAAGTAATATATTATGCTAGTAAACCTCTAAATGATGCTCAAATTAACTACGCTACTACTAAAAGAGAGTTATTAACTATTGTCTATGCCTTTGATAAATTTAGACCTTACTTAATTGGAATTAAATGTATAGTGCATACATATCATTCTACTATTAAATACTTGATGCAAAAGAAGGATTCTAAATAGAGAATTAATCTGGGATGTATTATCTCAGTCAACAATTGAAAATAATCACATGAGGTTGTATGAATGAGAATGTAATTCATATGATTTCATGTAAATAAATAAGAAAATTATCTTTGAAGGGTGTAGAGTTAGAGGACTTTAAAGTGATAGGTCAAAGCCACCAAATTGGTTTATTGTTTTAGGTTCTGATACGAGACGTCAGCCCCCAGGTGGAGGTAATCGAGGGAACTCTAGAGTGAGAGCTAGTATCTTACCTACCTAGTCGGTCTTAAGAACTATTCAAACTTTAAATTAGCCAATGTTCTCTATAACATTTTTAGTAAGGGTAAGGAATATTATTGCTCCTATTTGACACAACACAATCTGCATACTTCCACGACAGAATTTCTATACTTATTACTGATTCATTATAAGAAGAAAAATATTTTCATATTAAGTACTTTTCTTCTACAAAAACTTTAGTTATCTTTTTATGTTTTTACTGTTTCATTAAAATATCAATAAAAACCAAAAATATTTAAATTTTAAATTCCTGTAAAAATCATTTTTAGTTTAAGTAATTATCTTTTTAAAATAGAAAAACTTTCTAAAAAGTGCATATTGCATAATCTTACCCGTGGGTTTGATATGCAAGTCTTAATCAAGAAGTCATATATTACTTAATAACGATACGTATACTTGCGTAGTATCCTAATATAAATATATATAAATTAAAAAGTTAAATTCTTATTTTTCTTCGGGATTAAGTTTTTGGTTTTGTTGCAAAATAAGGAAATATAAGTGAAAAAAATACCATCAAAACTATTGTTATATTGTGCATAAGCATTAAGTATCCAGGGATCAAGTTTTCAACGCCATTGTAGGAGAAGAAAACTAAGTAAATTTCTATTTTTAGAAAGTCTTATTTAAACTTTAAATATTGTATCTCATTTTGTATGTTTTATTTTATTTTATTTTATTTTATGTTAGTGTATGCGTAGTTCAGGTTCTGAAGGACTAGTGCCCTACGATTCTGAATTAGAAATACCTATTAGAAAAATCAGAAAAACCAAAAATTTTTTTTGAAAAATCCAAAAAAATTACAGAAATGGCAAACCAAAATGTTAAAATGTTAAAATTCATCTGAAAAATCCAAAAAAATTACAAAAATGGCAGACCAAAATAATCAAAATGTTGAAATTCATCAGGACCTTTAAGAGATTATGCCAACCCTACTGTAGATGAACTTCATTGTAGTATTCAAAAACCTGCTGTAGTGGTTAGTTAATTCATTTGAGCTTAAGCCTGCTGTTATCCAAATGGTATCAAATATATAGTTTGCGAGATCACCAACTGAAGATCCAAATTTACATCTTACTAATTTTCTATAATTGTGTGGTACATTTAAATAGGATGACGTTTCAGATGATGCCATAAGACTTAGGTTATTTCCTTTCTCAATGAGGGATAAAGCTAAGATGTGGTTGAATTTGTTAGCATCTAGATCTATCAGACTTGGGGTGATTTAGCACAAAAATTCCTTGTTAAATATTTTCCACCATAAAAAACTGCGAAGCTTAGAAATGATATTACATCTTTTAATCAGTTTGAAGGGGAATCTATTTATGAAGTATGGGAACGATTTAAACAACTCTTAAGAAAGTGTCCACTCCATGCTATACCAGATTGGTTAATAATTCAAACCTTTTATAATGGATTAATTAGTTCTCTTAGATCTATTATCGATGCCATTGCTGGTGGTTCATTGATGTCAAAACTATTTCATGGAGCTTATGCTTTAATAGAAGAGATGGTTACCAATAATTTTTAATGGCCTTTTGAGAGGGTAAATCCAAAGAAAGTAGCCAACATTCATGAAATTGATGCATATACTATGTTAGCAAATCAAGTTGCTTCAATTTCAAGGAAGTTAGACCAATTTGGAATGAGTTTTTCTCAACTAATTTCCATGATTGAAGATAATTCATTATGCCAAAAGGTAGATTCTCAAGCATCATTAGAAACTTTGAATTCCATAAAAAATAAGCAAAATAACCCATATTCCAATTATTATAACCCTGGTTGGAAGAACCATCCCAACTTTAACTGGAATAAAAATTTGGGTGGTAATAATTAGTAATGGGGGAACAACCAATGAAACCCATTGGGAAACTGGAACAACCAAAGGATTAATAATTATAGATCTACTTATCCTCCAAGTTTCAACAGTAATACACAATTTAAGGAAAAGATGTTGTCTATAGAAGAAGTGGTGTTAAAAATGGGTAATCAGTTACAAAATCAAGGAGCTACAATTAGAAATATTGAGAATCAACTTGGGCAAATCACAAGTTCATTAAGTAATAGATCCAAAGGAACACTTCCTAGTAACACTGAATCAAATCCAAAAAACCAGAAAAAAGAACAATTTAAAGCTGTACAACTTAGAAGCGGAAGAGAGTTAGAAGTTAGGGTTCAAAAAGAAGTTGAAGTAGAGAGAGAAGAAATTGAAGAATCAAAAGAGGACGCTCTGAAAGATTTTGAAAGACTTATTTCTCTGCCGAAAATTGATTTAGAAAAATCAGCACCTTCATTTCCTCAGAGACTTCAACAAGAGAAGTTGGATAAGCAATTTTCAAAATTTATGAAAATATTTAAGAAGCTTACAATCAATACTCCATTTGCTGAAGCCTTAGAACAAATGCCAAGCTATGTAAAGTTTATGAAGGATATTCTCAACAAAAAAAGGAAGTTTGAAGATAATGAGACTGTTGCACTTAGTGAGAAGTGCAGTGCTATAATTCAGAAAAAACTTTCTGAAAAGCTTAAAGATCCTAATAGCTTTACAATTCCATTTGCAATAGGAGATAAATTTTATGAGAAAGCTTAATGTGATTTAGGTGCAAGAATTAAACTTATGCCATTATCAATATTTAAAAGATTGGGATTAGGATAAATAACCCCTACTACTGTAACTTTGTAGTTAGCAGATCGTTCAATAACCTATCCTAAAGGAGTTATAGATGATGATCTAGTGAAAGTGGATAAATTTATCTTTCCTGTTGATTTAATTATGCTGGATATGGAGGAAGATAAAGAGATACCTATCATTTTGGGGAGACCTTTCCTAGTCACAGGAAGAGCAATGATAGATGTGCAGAAAGGGGAATTAACAATGCATGTCAACAATCAAAACTATTACTTTTAGCATTTCAAGACATTGAAATACCTTACAAAAGGTAAAGATGATGAATGTTATAGAATGGATGTTATAAGATATCTGAGTGAATGTCATTTCAAAACTAATTATGAAGAAAAATCTGAAGTATGGATGTTATAAGATATCTGAGTGAATGCCATTTCAAGACTACTTATGAAGAAAAATCTGAAGAAAAAGATTTGGAACACGAACAAGAGGAGGAAATAGACCAATGTGTAAACCTTTTTAAGGAAGATTTAAGTTATGTTCAAGAAAGTTTTGAAATTTTGGACAAGATAAACAAAGATAAATTATTTTTCCCATCTATTGAAAAACCTCCAAAACTTGAGTTGAAATTACTTCCTTAACATTTAAAATATGCCTTTTTAGGAGATTCCTTTACTTTACCTGTTATAATTTCCTCAAAGTTAATAATGGAAGAAGAAGAAAAGCTGATAAAAATTTTGAAAAATTTTAAGAAATCCTTCAGATGGACAATTGCGGATATTAAATGAATCAGTCCTTCAATTTGTATGCATAGAATTAATCTAGAAGAAAACTGCAAACCCAGGGCTGATCTACAAAGAAGATTAAATCCTGTTATGAAATTTCTGGATGGATTTATATATTTTTTGAGAATCAAGAGAAAACAACATTTACTAGTCCTTATGGTACTTTTGCTTTTAGAAGAATGCCCTTTGGTTAATGTAATGCCCCTACTACATTTAAAAGATGTATGATGATAATTTTTTGTGATTTAATTGAAAAAATGATTGTAGTATTTATGGATGAATTGTATGAATGAAATTTTTTGTGATTTAATTGAAAAAGGGATTGAAGTATTCATGGATGAACTTTTTAATGTTTGGAACTTCATTTGACTCATGTTTAGAACATTTATCTAAAGTTCTTAAGCGCTGTGAAGAAAGAAATTTAGTCCTTAACTGGGAAAAATGTCAATTTTTGGTAGCAAGAGGAATTATATTAGGTCATCAAATATCAGAAAATGATATGGAAGTAGATCCTGCTAAAATTCAAGTGACAACTAATTTACCTTATCCAATAAATGTAAGGGAAATTAAGAGTTTTTAGGACATGCTGGATTCTACAGGTGATATATTAAGGACTTTTCTAAGATTGCTAAGCCTTTATGCCATTTACTGGAGAAAAATGTAATTTTCAATTTTATTGAGGAATGCCTAAAAGCTTTTAAATTATTAAAATAAAAATTACTCACTACACCAATTATAGTTTCAACAAATTGGGAAAAACCTTTTAAACTTATGTGTGATGCAAGTGATTATGCTATTGGAGATGCTTTAGGAAATATGATAAAATTTTTAAAGTTATTTACTATGCTAGTAAAACTCTTAATGAAACTCAAATTACCTATACAACAACTGAAAAAGAGTTATTAGCAATTGTATATGCCTTTGATAAATTTAGATCATATTTGATTGGAACTCATTGTATAGTGCATGTAGATCATTCTGCTATAAAGTACTTAATGAAAAAGAAGGATACTAAACCGTGACTTATAAGATGGATTCTTCTTTTACAAGAATTTGATTTTGAAATAGTAGATCAAAAGGGAAATAAAAATCAAATTGTTGATCATTTGTCCAGACTTGAGTTAGAAAAACCACTCTGTTTTGAAAAAGAAATTAATGAACATTTTCCAGATGAAAAATTGTTCACTGTAAAAGCACTCTATTTTGAAAAAGAAATTAATGAACATTTTCCAGATGAAAAATTGTTCACTGTAAATGAGTGGTGTGTTTCATGGTATGCCAACATTGTGAACTATATTGTTAGTGATCTTAAAACCTATGGAACGACGTACCAACAAATGATGACATTGTGAACTATATTGTTAGTGATCTTAAACCCAATGGAATGACATACCAATAAATGAGGAAATTTATTTCTGAAGCTAAGCACTTATTTTTGGGATGACCCATTTTATATAAAATAAGAAAGGATCTGATCATTCAAAGATGTGTACCATTAGAAGAAACTTATGAAATTATCCAAAAATATTATAATTCTAATTTAAAGGGACATTTTAGTGTTGATAAAACATTATACAAAATTCTACACATTTGGATTTTATGGCCTACAAAATTTTTAGAGATGTTAATGCTTATATCAAAACTTGTGATAGATGTCAAAGAGTAGGCAATACTTTTAGAGATGTTAAATGCTTATATCAAACCTTGTTGATAGATGTCAAAGAGTAGGCAATATTTCTAGAAGAAATGAGATGCCCCTCAATTATATGCTAGAAGTTAAAATATTAGATGTTTGGGGATTAGATTTCATGGGACCATTTATACCATCTTTCAGAAATTTATATATTCTATTAGCAATGAACTATGCATCTAAATGGATAGAAGCTTTTGCTTTACCTCGATGTGATGCTCAAAGTGTTGCAAAATTTTAGAAAACAAACATATTTTGTAGATTTGGGATGCCGAGAGTTATCATAACTGATTGAGGAAGTCATTTCAGAAATGCCATAATGGAGAAGTTATTAAGGAAATATCATATAAACCATAAGGTTGCTACTGCTTATCATCCTCAGATAAGTGGTTTGGCTGAATTATCCAATTGGGAAATGAAGAATTATGGAAAAATCTGTGAATCCAACAAAAATGGATTGGTCAGTCAAACTTGACTATGGTTTGTGGAATATGGAAAAATATGTGAATCCAACAAAAATGGATTGGTCAGTCAAACTTGACTATGCTTTGTAGGCTTATAGGACTGCATATAGAACTCCTATAGAAATGTCCCCATAGAGGCTAATATTTGGGAAGGCTTGTCACTTACCAGTTGAACTTGATCATAAAGCATATTGGGCTATTAAAGAGTTCAATTATAATTTCAAAGATGCTTGTGAGAAAAGATAGTTACAATTAAATGAGCTTGAAGAGATAACAAATGAATCTTATGAGAGTGCTAAGATTTATAAAGAAATGATGAAAATGTGGCATGATCGAAAGACTCTTACTAAAAATTTTCAGCCACGACAATAAGTTTTGCTATATAATGCAAGGTTAATATTATTTCCAGACAAACTTAAGTCCAGGTGGATGGACCTATTTGTTGTGATAAAAGTTTATCCCTGTGGAGATGTGGATATTAAAGATCATAATTTTGAGAAAGTTTTTAAAGTGAATGGACATAGAATGAAACCTTATTATATAGGGGATCAACACAAATATAATGATGGAATGATGTTGGGTCAACCAGAATGAGCACTGGTTACGTCGGGCTGACGACGTAAAACCAAGCGCTTTGTGGGAGATAACCCATTATTATCAGTGTGTTTTTGCTTTGATTGTTGTTTTGAGTCTATTTAAGAAATTTGGGTTAGTATTTTTTATTTTATTATGTGCTAGTAATGATTTTTAGACTTTATTTAGTGACCTAGACATGTTAGAAAGAGAATTTGAATGTTAAGTTGACTGGTGCAAAAATGTGCATTGGCGCTTAGGCACCAGATCCGACACTTAAGCGCGGTAATTTAATCACATGTGCAAATTTCTATTTTTAGAAGGTGTAACTGAAATTTAGTTGGAATAAACGTGTCTTTGCAGTTTTTAGTCGTGCCTAGAAGTTATGAGAGGAAATTAGGCCTATAAATAGAAGGGGTTTGTGAAGGAATTTCACCCCAGATTATTTTAAGCCCTAAGAGTCTAAGAAAGAGAGGGATTTAGAGAAAATGTACTCATAAGATATGGATTTGAAGAAGAAGGAAGAAACCATGAGGAATAAGTTCATTAGTCAAAGTGCACAGGAGATGTGTAACGGCTTCTTAGCCGTTAGTATTGAAGGGATATCAAAGAAGATCAACCAGATGGAGAATACTATATCTGTATTAGAGACTAAGGTGCTTGAATTGCATGCTCATCTAGAACATATTGGGTGGCAACTTAAGATACAATTCAACCATACCAGTTATGTAGAGGAAGCGGATAAGGTGATGTTCCTTTAAGCAAAAGTGGATCAAAGATGATAGTATTAGAGCTCGTCACCACCATCCATTTTATCAACTCTATATTCCAGGAGAGACTACTGAGGGACAAGAATTTGTTCCTTCTAATAAAGAGTAGCATTAAGTTAAGTGTTAGGAATTGTGTGTTTGGAGTCATATTTTTAAGTGTGTTAGTCTTTATGTCTTGTGTTTAGTTTTTGTGTCACTTATGTGTTTAATTTTAAATGTGTGTTAAGTGTTTTGTACTTAGGAAAATTTCCTCATCCAAGACTATTTGGAGAGAAAACTAAGTGTTAAATGTGTTTATACTTGTTTGTGAATTAATATAAGTTTGTTTTTGTGAAAATTTGTGTTATTTTTAGCCTTGAATTAAATCAATTATTATTGAGAATTTTGAGAGAGAAGGGGGTTATAGGAAGTAAAAATAGTCATTTAAGTGCTATGAGACCATTTAGGGGTGGTTTGCTTAGGCTAATATTGAATTTTACTTACAATTAAAAATTTCAAAAATTGTGCACTGGCGCCTAAGCGCCACATCTCACGCTTAAGCGTGAGCCAACCCGAGAGGCAGGCGCCTAAGAGCCACTTACCCGCACTTAAGCGCCGATTCACTAAAATTGGTTCGCGAAAGGTTAAAAGTGAATTTTAGGTCTGAAAAAGCCATTTTTAACACCACCTATCATCTTCCCCAACTCGAGTTTGCGATTTTGAGGGCAAGGGCAAGTGAAATTTGGAGATTTCTTGGTGGAATCAAGTGAGATTTTCTAGATCCAAGTTCCTTGTGGTAAGAGCTTTACTTCTATGCAAAAATTTTAGATTTTTACCATATATTTTAAGCACATTTGGAAAAATTTGAAAATTTACTATTCATGGTGAAAAGTGAAGAAAAATCTATGGAAATTGCTTCAGAAGTTTAGTTAGTGCTTTTGGAAGTTTAGTTTACTGATTTAAACTTAATTTTTAAGGTTATTATTGGAATTTATCAAATTTGTAGAATGACACCAAGAATGAAAAGGAGCAGAGGAAAGAGCCCATTTAATTCGAGCAAATTTATCAGTTCAAAAGCTCAAGATCAATATAGTGACGCTCTACAGTCACAAAAATTGATTCAGGAGCGATGTTTTAAGAGTGCAGATGGAGAAGTGGAAGACCTGATAATTCACCGACAGTAGGAGCAGTTTTGTTGTTTCTCTGTTGTGGTAGTGATTTCTGTTGAGAGGGAGTTTTATGCAAATCTGCCAGAGGCTGAGGAGGATCGAGGGAAGTTGGTACCTTTTATTCCAGAGGTAATCAACTTGTTTTACCTTTAACCACCATAGACTTTGTGTTTTTATGCAAATTATAGTCCTACGGAAGCAAAATTAGACGAGATTATTTCATTCTTGACTATTGGGAGTGGACTTTGGAAGATTACCAATGAGAGAAGAGTAAATTTCCCAACTTCAAAGTTATGTGCACCTTCAAAGGCCTGACACCATTTCATTTTTGCTCGTCGTCTTCCGACCAATCATCTCAGTGAAGTAACCAAAGAGAGAGCGACTTTGAATTATTGTATTCAGGAGGGAAAGCCCATCAACATAGGGGCTTTGATCTATCACACTATCATCATTTCTGCTACAACTGCTACTACATGTATGGGATTTTCTTCCTTGATATTTTCCTTATGCGAGCAGGCTGGAGTAAAGTATTATAGTTGGGAGGAAGTTTTGTTACCTCTAAAGCCCATCATAAAGGTGAATGTGAAGATTTATTTTGAGCATTCAATTTTTGGCTAGAGAGGAGGATTTTATAGGAGCTATGGATTAGAAACTTCTGCTGCATCTAGCTCTGTTGTATCTTCATCTAGACCATCTACTTCACGTGCTTCTACATATAGAGGTTATTATACTAAGACTCAGGATGAGTTACTGCAGAAGATGATGGATAATATCAATTTTATCGCTGATAAGGTACAAAATTTAGAGCATTTTGCATATCATACTAATAGTTATAATAGAAGCAAGAGTGATTATGAAGAGAAATTCCACTCATCTTTGGAGAGCCTGATTAAAGGTGAGCCAGAAGTGCAATTTCCTCCATATCCTCGATATCCTGATTATGAGCCTGCAGAAAAATGGTACAACGGTGAATCTGAGGATGAAGACTAGAGCTAAGAGATTCATTTTATGATTGTAATATGATATGAACTATGTGGTCTGAGCCTGCTACATTTGCATATTTTGTGTTGTTTTGGAGTATGTTTTATGTTATGTTTTGAATTTTTATGTTCTATTATTGTTGTGATTATTGTGTTAGATAATATTTCATTTTTAAAAATGTAGGGTAATACCTGTTGTTTTGTGTTTAGTATTGAGATTTATTAGTTTAGAACTTAACTTAATTTCATATATGTTATAAAGTAGAAAATCTTGCTAGCTTAGATCTTAAACTTGAAATTCAGAAACTGTTACCCTGTATTTTTCTTCTATCATGTTAGCGTGTTGTTTGCTTTTATACCTACTATTTAGAAGTCTATTTGAATATCTACATGTTAAAGTTAAATGAAAATATAGAAAATTTGATCAAAAAAATTAATTTTACTCTTGTTTTTAGTTATACTTGTATCATTAGGGTTTAAAATCCATGTTAGCATGTTATTTTTAAAATTTTCATTCCTGTTTATATATATCTAATGCTAAATTGTTTAATCTGTTAAAAATTAAGTTTGAGGGAGGGATGAAAAACATTTTCAAAACTTGAATTTTATTTATTCTCAAATGAATTTGAATTTTAAAAGAAAAATTTATTATGCATATGAAGTTATATTAGGGAAGTAAAAATTGATTTTAGAAATGAGTAAGAAAATTTAGTTAAAATTGTAGTAATGAGAAGAAAAACTTTAAGTTAAAAATTTTTAGTATAGAAAATGATTAATATAAGTGACTATCTTCAAAATGAAGAAAAACTTTAAGTTAAAAACTTTTAGTATAGAAAATGATTAATATAAGTGACTATCTTTAGTAAGAAAAATTGTATTTTTGAAAAATTTAGATAATTTAGACTTTTATTTTTAATACTTAAATTTATTTTGTTAAAATGATTTTTAAAACTATTATTATATTTATAAGTAAAAGTTTTATATCAAGATTTTACTTTAGGAAAGGAGAAGTAGAATTCAAAATCATTAAAAGCCTATACAGATATAGTAATCCTTGCCAGAAAAAGAGAAAAAGAAAAGAAAAAAAGAAAAAGAAGAAAGAAAAGAAAAGAAAAAGAGAAGAAAAAGAAAAGAAATGTGAGGGAGAAGAAGCTTGAGGATTAGTGTCTAATAAAAAATTGGTTCTACATTCGATTTTTTTAAAGTACAGACTTTCTAAAAATCTTAAGCTTATAAATAT
The DNA here is from genome assembly GCA_002079205.1 of Phalaenopsis hybrid cultivar. Lineage (NCBI taxonomy): Eukaryota > Viridiplantae > Streptophyta > Magnoliopsida > Asparagales > Orchidaceae > Phalaenopsis > Phalaenopsis hybrid cultivar. Next base: position 114,200 of record JXCR01142735.1, on the reverse strand, counting down.
AATATAGTAAGTAAAATTATTTTTAATAAAAATTTTAAGTAAAGAAAATAAATGAACATAAAATATAAATTTAGAGAACTTACAATATATTTTAATTAGATAGAAACTCATAGTTTCATAGTTATAAACATTAAAAATTTTCAAACTTTAACTTGGTCCCATTTCCTAATATTTTTTTCTAAATTGGACTACTATATTTCTAAATCTAAATTTTAGTAACTCCTAAAGAAACTCATATTTGGTTTTTAAAGATTAAAGTGTCACTTGAGGACAAGTAACATTTTAAGTTTGTGGGATTTTGATACTCCTAAAATATATAGTCTTTTTAAACACATTTTTAAACTTATTTTTGAGATATTGCGCTTTAATGGAAGGTATTTTTGTGTTTTTCTTGCAGATACAAGTAAAAATGGAAAAAGTGCTTAAAGGACTGAAAAAGGATCAAATTTGGAGCAAAAATGTGAAAAATTGTGCAAAAGAGTTTTTGCGCCTAAGCGCCAGATCCGACGCTTAAGCACCGGTTAAACAGAGAAGGCGCCGCCTAAGTGTCGAGACCTAGTGTTTAAGCACCAGTGATAGTTACTACACGAGTAAAATCAATTTTCACGAATTTCAAAAAGGTTTTTGAGGCACCCATTAGCTTAATAGATGGTTGTAACTACCATGGATGAAAATTATCATGAAAGGATGCATCTCTTGGGCAAATACATTGAATCCGGACACATTTTGAAGAGATCCCAAGGCACCTCTTGGAAAACTATAAAAGAAAGAAGAGAGGACTTAGAAAAAAGTCTTGAAAATATTGGCAAGTTTTAAAAGTTCTTCTCTAAGGAGTTAGTTCGGAGAGATTTTCAAGAACCACTTTTTATTTACTTTATACTTTTTGTTATTTTATTTTGAGTGATTGTAAAAGAGAAGAGATTCATAGGAACTTCAAGAGTTTGGTGGAGGACTTGAGATAAGTTTTTATTTTTTTGTTTCAGACTACTTTTGGTTTTAATCGAGACTTGTTGTTGGTTTGATAATGATTTATCTTTTAAACTAAAGCGTGGTTTTGTTTTTTCCAGGGATTATGAGTAGTTTTCTTCATCTTTCTTCTTAAAATGATAAGTAAATTTTCTCCATAGATTCTGAGTAGTTTTCTTTATCTTTCTTTTTAAAATGATAAGTAATTGTTTTCTCCATGGATTCTGAGTAGTTTTCTTTATCTTTCTTCTTAAAATGATAAGTAATTAGTTTCTCCATGGATTCTGAGTAGTTTTCTTTATCTTTCTTCTTAAAATGATAAGTAATAAAGTTGTTTTGTTTTCTCCATGGACTTTGAGTAGTTTTCTTTATCTTTCTTCTTAAAATGATAAGTAATTAAGTTTTGTAGATTTTGAGTAGTTTTCTTTATCTTTCTTCTTAAAATGATAAGTAATTAAGTTTGACAATGGAGTCTGATTAGTTTTCTTTATCTTTCTTCTTAAAATGATAAGTAATTAAGTTTTAGATGAGCTAAGTAGTTTTCTTTATCATTCTTCTTAAAATGATAAGTAATTATGTTTTGGATGGAAGTTGTAGAGAGTATTGATCTTTAATGTTGGAAGAAGTTGTGATGATTTAAATCCATGCACTTCATTTAATTCTTGATTTGGCCAATCTAGATGTTAAAATTTGTTGTGAGAACATGTAAGAACCGAGCTGTATTGTCTCAGTCAACAATTAGAAAGAATCACATGAGGCTGTATGAATAAAAATGTAGTTCATATGATTGAGTGCAAATAAATAGGGAAATATTCATTAATTGGTGTAGATTTAAATGATTTTAAAGTGACAGGTTAAAGTCCCCAATTGGGTTTATTATTTTAGGTTATGATAAGAGAATGTTAGCCCCCAGGCAGACAAAATTGAGGGAATTCTAGAGTGAGAGCTAGTATCTTCCCTGCCTAGTAGGTCTTCATAACTATTCAAACTTTAAATTAACCAATGTTATTTATAACATCTCTAGTAAGGGTAACAAATATTATTGCTCCTATTTGACACAACATAATTTGCATACTTCCACAACAAAATTCCTATACTTATTACTGATTCATGATAAGAAGAAAGATATTTTCATATTAAGTACTTTTCTTCTACAAAAACTTTAGTTATCTTTTTAAGCTGTTACTCTTTTATTAAAATATCAAAAATACCAAAAATATTTAAATTTTAAATTCCTGCAAAAATTATTTTTAGTTTAAGTATTTAGGGATCAGTATGTCAATTTAGTAAATTATATTGTAAGTGATATTCTACCACTAGATATTAAGAATAAAAAAATAAACGATATAATAAATTATATTGTAAGTGATAATCTACTACCAGATATTAAGAATCAACAATTAATAAAAAATTATATATGATTCAAAATTCTATTTTTGGGATGACCCATATTTATATAAACAATAAATTAAAGAAATTTATATATGATTCAAATTTCTATTTTTGGGATGACCCATATTTATATAAATAATGTAAAGATTCTTATTATTAGAAGGTGTGTGCCTTATGAAGAAACTCAACAAATAATTGAAAGATGTCATGATTCTGAATTTGGAGGACACTTTGAAACAAATAGAACTGCATGGAAAATTTTGCAAACTATTATATGTCCAAATGGACACTTTGGAAACTTATACATATTATTTGCTGTTGATTATATGTCCAAATGGATTGAGACTATTGCTTTACCTAAATGTGATGCTTAGAGTGTTTATAAATTTTTAAATAAAAATATTTTTACGAGTTATGGAATGTCGAGAGTAATTATTACGGATGAAGGATACCATCTTAGGAATAAGAGAATCAAAAAATTAATTAAAAAAATATGATATTATACATAGATTCTCTACTGCTCATCATCTTGAGACCAACGATCTAGCAGAAATATCAAATCGCGAAATAAAATGAATTTTAGAAAAAGCTGTAAATTCTTATAAATTGGATTGTTCTGCTAGATTATATGCTGCATTGTGGGCATACATAACTGCTTATAAGACTCCAATAGGAATATCTCCACATAGACATATTTTTGAAAAAAAATGCTACTTACCAGTAGAATTGGAGCACAAAGCATTTTTGGCTATTAAAGAATTTAATTTTAATCTAAAAAATGTTTCTAAGAAAAGATTATTGCAACTCAATGAACTTGAGGTTATTAGAAATGAAGCATATGATAATGCAAAAATCTATAAAGAGAAAATGAAAATATCGCATGATTGGAATATTATTAACAAGAAGTTTGAACCTGGATAAGAAGTTCTATTATATAATACAAGATTGAGATTAATTCCAGAAAAACTAAAATCTAGATGTTTAGGACCATTTAAAGTGATTAAAGTTTATCATTATGGAAATGATGTTATTAATGATCCTAAAACTGGAAAGATATTTAAAGTTAATGGGCATCGATTAAAACATTATTATGAAGGACACATACAACAATTTAAAGAAGTTTTAATGTTAAGTCAAGCGTGGGGCTGACGACGTTAAACCAAGCGCTTTGTTGGAGGCAACCCATATATAAATCTATATATCTATCTTTCTATATGTTTCTATTTTGTTTAATAAGTGTATGCATTAAGAAATAATAGTATTTTTAAGTCCTACAAAATTTTATATATCATAAATTAAGACATATATTAGTATAAGAGCAAAAGTTGGAATTGAATTGAACAAAAAAATTAAAAGACGTGAATTTGGCACCTGGCGCTGACGGCGCGTGCCTAATGGACCTTGACGCGGACGACGCATCGAGAGAACCGACGATGTCCCGAGCAATTTTCCACGTGTATAGTGGTTTCAACGGACTTTGGTAAAATTTAGCTCTTCAATAACCACTGAGAGGTGTTTTTAAAGTCCTAAAAACTGCTTTGGACATCCATAAACTTCCTAATTTTGAATTCCATGGCTTCCAATTCCAAAAATACTTCAAGGTATGGAGTTTTTAATAGACGAAAGTTCAACAATTTTGACGCGCAGAGATTATATGACAAAGTCATCATGAAGAAGAGACCTATAAAGGAGAGAGGCTTTGTCAACCATGGTTTGAGTAATCCAAGTTCACAGATTGAGAAAATCATTGTGAAGAGGCGTTGGGAAGTTCTGTGCTACACCACCACTGCAGTTGTAGTACCTTTTGTAAAGGAGATTTATGCTAATTTACATGGAATTACCCAAGAAGTCATCATCGTTCGAGGTAAGGCTGTATCATTTACTTCTGCTTGAATTAATGATTTTTATATGATATAAAATGTTTCAATTTGTTATTATAAAAATTTTATCCCAACGAGAGATATGATGTAATAAGTATATAATTTTCTAACAAATGAAATGATACTTGGGAAATTAGAGATGAGGGATACATTAGTTTCTCTGCTTCACTGCTTAATCGAATTTCAAAATAATGGAATTTCTTCATATCTGCGAAACTACTCCCTACCATGAAGATTAGTACAGTTACAAAAGAAAGTACCATTTTAAACTATTGCATTCTAATGGAAAAACCCCATTGATGTGGGGTCAATCATTTTCAAATCTATTATGGATATTGTTATGAATGGGCCATTATATGGACTTGGCCATCCTTCTATAATTTTCTTACTTTGTAGTCAATCTAAAGTTCCATATGAAAGTTGGGAAAAAGTTTTATTACCTTGGGAGACCATGATTCCTATTGATGACGAGTATATAGGCATTGAAAATGAAGAATTAGGTATTATCATGGATCATTCATCACATGCTTCAACACCATTGATGCACCAGCAGTTGGAAGTTCAATATCTTTGGAGAAGAGAATGAAGAAAATAGAAAGAGAAGTTCAGAGTATTACGAATACAATAAAAAATCTTAACTACCTTTTTGATCACCTAGATTGGAAAATGAAGGATAACTTTGATCAGACTGGAACAGTTGGAGCAGAATTGGTAGAAATATTTAAGAAAAATGGATAGATTGATGAAAATTTGACTGATCAATTCCCGTACTGACCCTTTTACAATTTGTATCTTCATTACCAGTCTATGGGAAATATTTATTAGAGGAGAAAGCACTGAAGATGAGGCAAAATAATTGAAGAAGTTCGATTTTTTTTACTAGTTTAAAATATTTATGTATTTAATGTGATTGTGTGGATTTTATTTACTTTACTTTGCTTTAGAACTCTATTTGTGTGTATAGTTTTATGACAGCATTTTAGTGTTTTTTCTTGATTTTGACGTTGAATTATAATTTAGATTGCTTTAAGGATGTGGAAGTGTGATTAGAAAAATGTATTTGTAATAAGTGTATTTTCATATATATAAAAGTTAGTTCGGTATTATTTGTCAAATTGTTTGTTTGCGAGTTATTTTTAGACGAAAATTAATGTTCAAAAAGTCTAAATAAACTTTGGAGTAAATTGATAGAAAAATGAAATTTTTAAAAATCAAAATATGAATTTTTGGCCACTGGCGCCGACAATGCTGTCGTGGCCGCCGACAATGTCCTCGACCCAAACTGACCCAAACACCCTTAAAATTTATGATTTGCACTGTAAAACACCATTTTTAACCTTTGAGTCACCTTCAACCTCAGATATTTGCACCTAGAGCTTGCTATTGCTTGGATTTGAGGTGATTTTAAGGCAATAGAAGTTTGGATTTGATCTTCTCTAGGTAAGAGCTACACTTTGAACTCAAAATTTTTTATTTTCACGAAGGATTTATCTTACATTGCTGCGATCCAAAATTTTGAGATTTTGTTTTTGGAAGATTTTGAGAAAATCCTTTTGTGAAGAACTATTTCTTAGTAGATTTAAGTTTAAAACGTTCCACATTGTGATTTTAAGAATTTTTGGGAATTTATTTGGATTTTATCAAATTTTCAAGCAAAGGAAAGAGAAAGGTAGATTTTGATTATCAAAGGTTTGTCAACTACAAGGCCAACATTTGCTTCAATAGTCTACTCACATCTAGAAAAGTGATTTCAGATTGAGGATTTAAAAATTCGGGCGGAGAAGTTGAAAGATTAATCAATGCTCGAGAATGGGAGAATTTTTGCTACTTAATTACCGAGGCAATTATTGGTGTAGTGATGGAGTTCTGTGCTAATTTTAGGGAGACTTCTGAAGATTATGTGTTTATTCATGGGAAATTGGTATAGTTTACTCCAAAGAAAATTAATGAATTTTATCTGTTATAAGGTGTGTATAGTTGCCAATACAAATTATTTTCTGCTACGAATGATGCCTTGGATGAAGTTATTTTATTTCTTACTGATATAAAAGGAACTTGGAAGGTGAAGAATGGAGTTAAGGTAAACTTTCCTCTTTCTATGTTAAATGTAGTATCTAAGGCCTGACACTAATTTATTTCTGGAAGAATGATACCAACAAATCATCATACTGAGGTACAAAGAATAGAGCCATCTTGAACTTCTGTATCCAGCAGGTGATGCAGATAAATGTTGGCTCTATTATTTATAAGACAACTTGATTTATTGCTTTGGGAATGACCATTGGTGGTTCAGCACACCCTGCACTGATCTTCACACTATGTGAACAGGCAGGAGTTGATTATAGAGCAAATGAGGAGAGGATTGAACCTCTAAAACTTATTGGGCCTGCCAATATAAAGACCTTAAGTTGGATGGAGATCTAGAAGTAGGACCAAGAATATTCCTTCTACTTCAGGTATTTCTAGTAACCTACTATCCAGGAACCTAAGGAGCAAATAATGATCCAACAGGGATATATCTTGAGATTGGATTGTAGAATGGAAAATATGAAGGCCAGACATGCTCACAATGATGATTTAATAAAATAAAAGTTTGAATAAGATGTTGCTTATGATGATGCAATGGTTAAATATCTGAAGGGTGATCACTCAGCTCAATTTCCTACTCACCCCGTGCATACTCCATTTCAACAGCAAGAGTTGGATATGGAAGAAGAAGAAGAAGAGGATGATTGGTGATGCTTTAGTTTGATTTTTTTTAGTTTATGTTTGGTTGTATTTTATTGTTGTGACTGTTTGGTTTTAGATGTGATACTTTATTTTAATTGTATGCTGTGTTGTGAACTGTAGATTTGTGAAACTGCTGGAAGTTATTAGTTTTTAGTACTTTGTGGGATGTATTTGTAGTTAACTCTTTCTCAAAAAATTTTTATATGTATTATGTGATATTTAATGTGCTATGTCTTGTAGCTTTTCATATTAGCACATGCAATATTTTAAACTTAAGTTTCAAATTAGAACCTTTAACAGGTATGTCTTTTCTTTATGTATTAAATATTTTCTTTCACNTTTCCTTTATCTTTCTCCCTACTCTGAGATATGGTAAAATGAAGAGATAATTTGGATGTGCCAATTTTAAAACTTAAAATGAATATTGATGAATTTTCAACTCCGCTCTTAATTTACTTTTCGATCTAGCCAATTGAATTATTAAAATATGTTGTGAAACATATGATCCGGAAAATGGAGTATGAATTCTACAACAGAGTAAGAATCACAATTAAGTCCATGAAGAAGTGTTTTGTTCATGGAGATAAGTGAAAATAAATAAGGAAATATACTTTGTTGGGGATAGAATTGGAGATATTTTTAGGGTGACAAACTAAAAATCCACAATTTGATCTTAGTGTTTAAAAACTAAAGCGAGAGTTAGCCTTCAGGGGAAGGGAAGTAGGAGCTCTGGAGTGGGAGCCAGTATCCTCCTAGCCTAGCCACAGATCTATGGACTAAACCTAAGATTAGCCAATGATTTTATATAACACTAAATCAAAGGAGAGAATTAAATTTGCTCCTATTGGGCATAAAACAAATTAAAACCATTTATCTCATCTCATTTCACCAAAAACTCATTGTAGTGGGAATGATACTTTTTCATAAAAGAAAACTTCACCACATAAACATAGTTTAGTAGTTACTGCTTTTAAAATTTGCATTTAAGTTTTGCCATCAGTTAATAATTTAGTTTTGTTAGCTTCTTAAACATTCAAAATTAGTGACAGTAATTTCGTTTGATTTCTATGAATTTTCTAGTTAATTTATCATTTCAAATTTAAACATTTTCCTTGGGATCGATATTTGGGACTTAAACAGAAAGTCTTATATTACTTGATAATGGTACATATACTTGCGCAGAATCCCAATCTTAAGTGCTTAACGTTATTATTAATAAAATACCACATTAAATTTTTGGCACCGTTGTAAAGCGGAGTCAACTTTATAAATTTTACACAACTATATTTCACCGGAATCACTATCACATCCAGAAGGGCAAAAGATAATTGGCCTGAAGTGGGTGTGAAAAGTAAAGATGAATGTCAAAGGAGAAATTGAGAAGTACAAAAAGGATATGTGGCAAAAGGCTACAACAAATAAAATGACATTGACCAAGATCAATGTAAACATAACTACACAAACTATAACTTCATTAGAGCTTGCATCGCAAGAAATAATGAATAAACAAAGTATTGATTAGGATTAAAAGATTGCTCAAGATGATAAATCAAGTTTAGAAGGGTGTATTGAGAAATAAACTTAGTCTTAGCCCATTTAAAATTAGGCTTTATTTATGCCCATAGTATAGAATAGTCTTAGAAAAATTTTAAAAACTCATTCTATGAAAATTTTTTTGAGGTATTTAGAGACATATTTGAAAAGTGTGATTTAAAAACTCTAGAATAAATAATTAATTACCTTTGTAATACAAGATAAAAACAATATTCTAGAGAGTTAATTGTTGTAATAATAATGAAATGTGGTGGTACAATCCGAATGAGGGTGTCATTAGTATAAATAGGTGTGGTGTATTTAAGTTTTGTATCAAGAAATGAAAAGAGTAAAATAAAAGTGAGTTTTTCAAGTTATTCCTCTTATTTTCTCAGTGTTCCTCTTCTTTGATTAGAATTCCTCCTCTTATAATAGCAGTTTTTTTCCAACAGCCATTTTTTTGAAATTTACTTCTATTTTAATAATACTGATAATTAAGACTTATTTGTTTATTTTTTTTTGATGAAAAACATTTTATTACCTTAAAATATTTAAATCTTCTTGCATACTAAACATAATTTTTATTTCATTCAAGGTCAAGAAAGTGGTATGCCTCAATATGATGAAAATAATTAAACCTATTTTATATTCTAAATAAAGCTATGCAGGAAATAACTAAAAATAAGTAAACAATTATCTAAATCAAGAAAGGTAAATACCATAACTCATGAAAATTTGATAAGACCAAAAGTAAATCTAACACTTGAGTGTTATCTCCGGTAAAGGAAGTCTAATAAGTGTTTGGGACAAAACATTGAGTTTGAAAAATCAAACTTAGTAAATAACATATATTCATTAAAACATTAACGATACGAAAAATGAGATGGAAAAACATAAATAAATAAGGTCAATTTACTATATGTATAACCAAATTTGTAAAGACTATTACATGATAATGAATATGAATAGAGGTAAGTTAGCCCATGCAATTTTATGTAAATATTTATTCCATAATATGTGGTGTTTTATACATATTTGAATCATCAATTATTTAGCATGACCATAATCTATCTATTTTTGTTCTTTTAGAGCAACTTATTTCTCTAAATAAAAAATGTATCTTCAAAAAATTTAAGCAGCACAATCACTTTTTGATCCAAGTGAAAATATAGTTGTGTAAAATTTATAAAGCTGACTCTGCTTTACAACGGTGTTAAAATCTTGATGTTGTATTTTATGAATGTTAACATTAAGCACTCAATATTGGGATTCTATGCAAGTATACATATCGTTATCAAGTAATATAAGACTTTCTATTTAAGTCCCAAATATCGATCCCACGAGGATGGTTTAAATTTGAGATGATAAATTAACTAGGAAATTCACAGAAATATGATGAAATTACTGTCACTAATTTTGAATGTTTGAGATATTATCAAAACTATATTATTAACTACTAGAAAAATTTAAATGCAAAGTTTAAAACAGTAACTACTAAACTATGTTTATGTGATGAAGTATTCTAACATGAAAAAGCATTTTTCTCACTACAATGAGTTTTTGGTGAAATGAGATGAGATAAATGGTTTAAATTTGTATTGTACCAAATAGGAGCAATTTTAATTCTCTACCATGATTCCGTGGCTAGGCTAGGAGGATACTGGCTCCCACTCTAGAGCTCTTACTTCCCTTCCTCTGAAGGCTAACTCTCGCTCTAGTTCTTAAACTCTAACATCAAATTGGGGATTTTAGTCTGTCCCCCTAAAAATCTCCAATTCTACACCCAATAATGTATATTTTTTTATTTATTTGCACTTAATTCTATAAATGAAATACTCATTCATGGACTTAAATGTGATTTTCACTCTGTTGTAGAACTCATACACCATTTCTCGGATCATATATTTCACAACATGTTTTAACAATTCAATTGGCCAGATCAAAAAGTAAATTAAGAGCGTAGTTAAAAAAACCATGACAATTTATTTTATATTTTAACATTGGCAAATCCAAATTATCTCTCATTTCACCATATCTTAAAGCAGAGAGAAAGATAAAAGAAACTACTCAGACTTCATGAGAAAGATACAATAAAACACAAATTTCATATCTAAAAGGAAGTTCATACAACAATAACAAACAAATAACACTTATCTGAAACTCTTTCTTAAAGCAAATCCCTTGTAGCATCTCTTAGAAAATGTCGAAAGAAGAAATCTCTCGCTTCTCTCCCTCTCCAACACTCTTAGAGAAGAAGTCACACTTAAACTCACCACAAAAACTCAAAACTATAAAGAAAATAAATGACAAAAGGTGTGGAATGGCATAGAAGGATGCAAAGTGGCACGAAGGGGGGTGAAGAGATGCGAAGAAAGATCAAGAGCCAGCGCAGGAGTGCGAAGAGAGTTTTTTTTTATCAATTTCAGCTCTAAATAGAGCCTAAGGTCGGTTTTTCAGTAGGTGCATCCGAAAAATCTTCAAAAAGTATATAAATTTGTCGAATCTTGTAGAAACAGGGTTTGCGCCGACATTGGCGTCGTCGGCGCCCAGTCTGGCGTCGTTGATCCCGAGTGATATAGTTGTGTAAAAATTATATAGTTGACTCCGCTATGCAATGGTGCCAAAAGCTTGATGCAATATTTATGAATTAGAAATTTAAGAAATTAATGTTGGAATTCTATGTAAGAATACGTATCGTTATCAAGTAATAAATGACTTTCTATTTAAGCCCCAAATATTGATCCCACGTGGAAGGTTTAAATTTGAAATGATAAATTTACTAGGAAATTCATAGAAAGTCAAAATGAAATTAGTATCACTAATTTCAAATGTTGAGATATTATCAGAACTAAATTATTTAATTAATAACAAAACTGAAATACAAAGTTTAAACAGTAACTATTAAACTATTAAACTATGTTTATGTGATGAAGATTTTTTTATGTGAAAAAGCATCTTTCCTACTACTATGAGGTTTTGGTAAAATGAGATGAGAAAAATGGTTTAAATATGCATTGTACCAAATAAGAGCAGTTTAAATTTTCAAACCTAATAGAGATGAAATAAATGGTTTAAATATGTATTATGCCAAATAGAAGCAATTTTAATTCTCTACCCTGATTTAGTGTTATAGAAAATCATTGGCTAATCTCAGGTTTAGTCCCTAAATCTGTGGCTAGGCTAGGAGGATACTGACTCTAACTCTAGAGCTCCCACTTCCCTTCATCTGAAGGCTAACTTCAACTTTAGTTTTTAAACACTAAGACCAAATTGGGGATTTTAGTCTGTCACCCTAAATATTCTCCAATTCTACAACCAACAAAGTATATTTCCCTATTTATTTGCACTTAATTCCATAAATAAAATTTTCCTTCATAGAATCAAATGTGATTCTCACTCCTTTGTAGAACGCATACTCCATTTCCCGGATCATATGCTTCACAACATATTTTAACAATTCAATTTGCCAGATCAAAAAGTAAATTAAGTTCATAGTTGAAAAATCATCAAAATTTATTTTATACTTTAATATTGGCACATCCATATTATCTCTTCATCTCACCATATCCCAGAGTAGGGAGAAAGATAAAGTAAAATATTCAGACTTCATGAGAAAGATACAACAAAACATAAATTTTATATATAAAAGGAAGTTCATATAACACTAATAATCAAACAACATTTATCTGAAACTCTTTCTCAAAGCAAATCTCTTGGTAGCCTCTTCTAGGAAATGTAGGAAGAAGAAATCTCTCACTTTTCTCCTTCTCCAACACTTTTAAGGAAGAGTTCACACTTAATCTCATCACAAAACTCTAAATTATAAGAACAATGGACTCAACATGGTTGTGGAATGAAACATGGAAGAATGTGTGATGCGTAGAAGGTTGAATGGGGGTGATGAGATGTCAGGAAAAGTCACTTTTCTGATCAATTTTGGCCCCAAATAATGCCTAGAGTCAGTTCTTCAATAGGTACCTCCAAAAAATCTTTAAAAAGTATCTAAGTTCATCAAATCTTCTAGAAACAGGGATTGACCCGACATCGGTGCTGCCGATTCTGCAATTTAATTCATCGCTCTTTGTGAAACGATTCTGTCGGTGCTGAAAAATTTTTCAACTTCTTCATTTTTTGCTCGAAATTTCATTCTTTTTGCTTCCTTTTTGCTTCAACTCCTAAAATTAAACAACCTGCAAGAAAACATTAAAATACCCTCCATTAAAGTGCAATATCACCAAAAATGAGCATAAAATTTGGGTCTAAAAATGCATATATTTTTTGTGTGTCAAAATCCCTCAAACTAACATGTTACTTGTCCTCAAGTAACTCCTCTATTATATAAAAATAAGACTTATGGTAAGGAATTTAACTTCTTGATTTCCATATCTTAGTCCACTAAATATAATAAAATAACTTGAGAAAAATTCAAAACAACTCTAGTTAATACTAAAGGTATAAGAATATTAAGCAATCAAGTGCAAGATTTCTGATTCTCTATTCTTTTCAAGAAAAATTGAAAATTGTCATATTAAAGTCACTTAAAGTATTCATATGAAAACGAACTTCATAAAACTTTACTAGTAAATAAACTAATATTCAAATAAAAGTTTAGAAAATGTAGCAAGCCTTCTTTTTTAAATTGATTCAAGTGAAGCCAATTTTTAATTAGGCATCTCCTCAAGCTTCTCCCCACATCTTTTCTTTTCTTTTATTTTCTTTTCTTCTCTTTGTTTTCATTTCTTTGCATTTCTTTTTTTTTTTTTTATATGTGAGGATTACTATATCTGGATAGCCTTTAATGATTTTAAGCTTTATTATCCTCTTCTTAAAGTAAAAAACTTTTCACATTTCTTCACTTAACAAATTTATATTAGCTTAAAGATTTCATAAAATTTAATTCTTTTCTTCTTACATGAACCTTTAAGATATTTAATATTTCAAAAATACAATTTTCTTTACTTAAAATAGAAAAACATAGTCTTTTTTCTTTTATACCAAATATCTTAATCTCTAAAATTAACCTTTATTATTGAAAAGTTTTACATAAGTTTACTATATATTTAGAAATAGAAATATTGTTATCTAAAGTTAACCCCTAATACCAAAGGTCATGTTAAATTTAATTTTTTTTTAAATAAAGCTANTAACATGACCTTTGGTATTAGAAGGTAACTTTAGATAACTATATTTATGTTTCTAAATATATAGTAAACTTAGGTAAAAATTTTCAAATAATAAAGGTTAATTTTAGAAATTAAGATATTTGGTATGATAGAATAAAACTATGTTTTTCTACTTTAAGTAAAGGAATTTGCATTTTTGAAGTATTAAAAATCATAGAGACTCGTATAAGAAGAAAAGATTAAAACTTTATGAAAGATCTTTAAAGCTAATATAAGTTTATAAAGTGAAGGAATGTGAAAAGTTTTTCACTTTAAGAAGAGGATAGTGAAGTTCAAAATCATTACAGGCTATCCAGATATAATAATCCTCACATAAAAAAAAGTAGAAAGAAAGAAAAGAAAAAGGATTGAAAATGATCGTGAAAAGAAAAAAAAAAGAAAAGAAAGAAAAGAAAAAGGATTGAAAATGATCTTGAAAAGAAAAAAAAAAGAAAAGAGACGAAGAAAGATGTGAGGAGAAGCTTGAGGAGATGCTCTTCATTTGAATCAACTTAAGGAAGAAGGCTTAACTACATTTTCTAAACTTATATTTCAGTATTAGCATATTTATTATTAATGGTTCTTGAAGTTCTTTTTCATATTGTTACTCTCAGTAGCTTTGATATGAATAATTTCTTGAAAAGAATAGAGAATCAAAAATCTTTGACTTGACAGCTAGATATTCTTATACCTTTAGTATTAACTGGAGTTATTTTGAACTTTTCTTAAGTGATGCTATTATATTTAGTGAACTAAGATATGGAAATCTAGAAGTTAAAATATTTACCATAAATCATATTTTTATGTAGTAAAAGAGTTACTTGAGGATAAGTAATATTTAATTTTGGGGGATTTTTGTTACACCAAAAAGATATGCATTTTTAGACCCATATTTTATACTCATTTTTGGTGTTATTGCTCTTTAATGAAAGGTATTTTTTGTGTTTTATTACAGGTTATTGATTTTTATGACTTGTAGCAAAAAGGAAGCAAAAAGAATGTAATTTGGAGTTAAAATGGAGAATTTAAAAAAAATGTTCAGCACCGACAAAGCCAAACTGGGTGTTGACTGCGTCGTTTAACAGAGAAGTCAGATTCAATTAATGGCCTCTGGTGCCGACGACACCAATGTCGGTGCAGACCCTGTTTCTAGAAGATTCGACAAATTTGGACGCTTTTTGAAGAGTTTTTGGATGCACATATTGGAGAACCAACCCTAGACTCTATTTAGGGCCAAAATTTGATCAGAAACCCCCCTCGCACCATTTTACGGTCTTCCACTAACTCAGTTTTTCCTTTTCACAAGCTTACATTCCACGCCATTCCACACCATTAGTTAGTTATCGCTTTTATAGTTTTGAGTTTTTGTGGTGAGTTTAACTGTTAATTCTTCTCTAAGAAGTGTTGGAGAGGAAAATAAGTGAGAGATTTCTTCTTCTNAATACTGCAGGTGCTAATATAAAAAGCTACAAGACTTAAAACATTAAATTGTGCATAATACATATAAAATCTACTAAGAAAGAGTTAATTACAATAAATTTAATAAAATACAAAAACTAACAACAAAATTAAATTACATTTCAGAAATGAAAATAGTTTTACAAACTACAGTTCACAACTAAACATAACAACAAAATAGAGTCTCAATAATATAACAAAAATAAAAAACACAATAACAAAGTGCAATCAAACATAAACTGAAAAAAGATCAAATCAGGAATCATCATCATCATCCTCTTCTTCTACATCTAAATTCTTCCGCTGATATGGAGTAGAAATAGGGTGAGTTGGAAACTGAACTGAATGATCACCCTTTATGTATCTTACCAACGCATCATCATAAGCAACATCATATTCAAACTTTTGTCGCATCAAATCATTAGTGTGAGCTTTTCTGGCATCCATTTTTTTCAACCTACGATCCATTCTTAAGATATCTCTATGCTGGATCATCATCTGGTCTAAAAGTTCTCGGTTAGTAGGGTCACTAGAAGTAGGGGTCCTCGAAGTAGAAGGAATATCTCAGGTCGTACTTCTAGATCTCCAATCAACATGAAATTCATATGTATTTATATTGGCCGGCCCAATAGGTCTTAGAGGCTCAATCCTCTCTTTCACAGGTCTAAAATTAACTCCTGCCTCTTCACTGAGTGTAAAAATAAGTACAGGGTGTGCCAAACCACCAGTGGTCTCTCTCAAAGCAATAGATCTAGTGTTCATATAGATAATAGAGCCTACATTTATCCTCATCACCTGATGAATACAAAAGTTCAGGATGGCTCTATCCTTGGTCACCTCACTATGATGATTTTTCAGAATCATTCTTTTAGAAATAAAGTAGTGTCAGGCCTTAGATACTAAATTAAGCGTAACAGAAAAAGTTTACCTTAACGCCATTTTTGACTTTCCAGGTCACTCTTCCATCAGTAAGAAAAGAAATAACCTCATCTAAGGCCTCATTAGTGGTAGAAAATGATTTATACTGGCAAATGTAAACATCTTCCAACCGATAAAGTTCAACCTTGGAGAAAACTCAACCTTTCTCCCATGAACAAAAACAAAGTCGTTAGAAGCTTATGTAAAGTTGGCATAGAATTCCATCACTACACGAACAATTGCATTAACAATAAAATAACAAAAATTTTCCCACTACCGACCATTGATTAATCGCTCGGCTTCTCCTCCCAAATTTTTAAAACCACGATCCAAAATTATTTTTTTATGATCAAGTAGCCTATTAAATCGAGCACTAGCCCTGAAGCTAACAAATTTTTGTTCATCATAATCTACTTTTCTTTTCCCTCTACTCATTCTTGGTGCCATGAGAAATCTAGAGAAAATTTGAATAAATTCCAAAAATTTTGAAAATCACAAAGTAAAAAGCTTTATACTTAAATTTACTAAGTAAGAGTTCTTCATCAAAGGATTTTCTCAAAATCTCTCAAAAAAATCCATAATTTTTGGATCTAGGCAATGTGAGATAAATCCTTGGTGAAAATCAAAATTTTTAGTTCAAAGTGTAGCTCTTACCTGAAGAATATGAAATCTAAAGTGCCTTTGCCTTAAAATTGCCTCAAATCCAAGAAAACACGAGCCCTAAGTGAAAAAATTGGAGGTTGAAGGTGATTTAAAGAGTAAAAATGACGGTTTACGGCCAAAATCATGAATTTTAAAGGGTTAAAGGCTGTTATCGGGTCGAGGACGTCGTCGACACCCATGCCAGCACCGTCAGCACTTGAGGCCTAAAAATTAAATTTTTCAATTTTTTTAATTTTCAAATTCCTTTCAATTTTCTCCAAAGTCTTTTTAGTATTTTTAAACACAAATTTTTATCTAACAATAATTCACAAAAAAATATTCTTACAAATAATCATTTTCACAAACAACAACAAACTAACTTTTATATATGAAAATACACTTTTACGAACACATTTTTTTATTCACACTTTCACACATATTAATAAAACTAAATTATAAATCAGCATCGAAATCAAGCCACAACACTAAACTCTGACACAAAACTATACACTCAATCAAAGTTCAGAATTCTAAAGCAAAGTAAACTAAATCAAATCCACACAATCACATTAAGTACATAAGTATTTTAAACTAGTAGAGAGAGTCCAAATTCTTCAATTATTATGCCTCATCTTTAGTGCTTTCTTCTCCGTTGATATCTCCCATTGACTGATAATGAACGTACAGACTGTAGAAGGGTCGGTCGGTACGGGAATTGATCAGTCAAATTTTCTTTGATCCATCCTTTTTCTTTAAAAATCCGCACTAATCTAGCTTCAAATGTCCCGGTATGATAAAAATTATCTTTCATCCTCCATTCTAGATGATAAAAAAGGCACTTAAATCTCTTATTGCATTCGTAATACTCTAAGATAGTATCTAATGCTTCTTTCCCATTCCCAACATAATTATCATCAATAGGAATAATGGGCTCCTAAGGTAATAAAACTTTTTCCCAAATTTCATATGGAATTTGAGATTGACTGCAAAGTAGAAAAATTATGAAAGGATGCCCAAGTCCATAAATTGGACCATTCATAATAATACCCATAACAAATTTAAATATGATAGATCCTATATCAATGATTTTTTCCATTTGAATGCAATAATTCAAAATAGCACATTTTTTGGTGACTCTACTGATCTTCATGGTAGGGAGTAATTTTGCAGAAATGAAGAAATTCCACTGCTTTGATATTGGATTAAGCAATTAAGTAGAGAAACTAACATCTCCTTCATCTCGCATTTCCCAAATATCACTTTCATCCATAAGAAAATTTTAGACATCTTGCATCAAATCTCTGGTACGGATAAAATTTGTATAATGACAGATTGGAACATTTTATTCATATACAACTCATTGATTCACGCAGGAGTAAATGATACAGCCTTACCTCATACAAAGACAACTCCTTGGGTAATTCCATATAAGTTAACATAAAATTCCTTCACTACTGGTACAACAACTATAGCGGTTGTGTAGTAGAAAACTTTCCATCGCCTTTGTACAATGATTTTATTAATCAGAGAACTTAGATTAATCAATCCATGATTGACAAAGCTTCTCTCCTTGATGAGCCTCTTCTTTGTAATAACTTTATTGTATAATCTTTGTGTGTTAAAACTCCATGCCTAGAAGTATTTCTGGAATGAAAGGCATGGAATTCAAAAATAGGAAGTTTTTGGTCGTCCAAGGCAGTTTTTAGGACTTTAAAAACACCTCCCGACAGTTATTAAGTACAAAAATCCCGCCAAAGTCCCTCAAAATCTTCCAAAACCGTCAAACTGCTATCGGTGCCGTCGATGCTTTAGTGTGTCTGCGGGCGCCGTCAGCTCCCATGCTGGCACCGTCTGTGCTAGAAGCCAAAATTGCATCTTTTCTTGTTTTCGATCAATTCGATTCCAAATTTTCCTCTAATACCAATAATTGTCTTAATTTATGATATATAAAATTGTGTAGGATTATTATCTACTAATATATAGAGACTTATCAAACAAAATAAAAATACATAGATATATATCTGTATTTATATATGGGTTGCCTCCCATAAAGCGCTTGGTTTAACGTCATCAGCCCGACATACCATTTGATTAGTTGGGTTGACTTAACATTAAAACTTCTTTAAATTGTGGTATGTGTCCTTTATAATAATGTTTTAATCAATGCCCATTAACTTTAAATATCTTTCTAGTGTTAGGATCTTTAACAACAATAGTTCCATAATGATAAACTTTAATCACTTTAAATGGTCATAAACATCTAGATTTCAATTTTCTTGGAAATAATCTCAATCTTGTATTATATAATAAAACTTCTTGTCCATGTTCAAACTTCTTTTGAAGAATCTTCCGATCATGCCTTATTTTTATTTTCTCTTTATAGATTTTTGCATTATCATGTGCTTCGTTTCTAATCTCCTCAAGTTTATTGAGTTGCAAATATCTTTTCTCACCAGCATCCTTTAAATTAAATATAAATTCCTTAATAGCACAAAATGTTTTATGCTCCAACTCTACTAGTAGTGACATGTTTTTCCAAAAATAAGTCTATATGTGGAGATTCTTATGAGAGTCTTATAAGTAGTTTTGTATGCCATAATGCAGTATCTAATCTAGTAGACCAATCTAATTTATAAGGATTTACAGCTTTTTTCTAAAATTCTTTTAATTTCATGATTTCATATTTCTTTTAGACCACTAGTTTGAGGATGATAAACAGTAGAGAATCTATGCGTAATATCATATTTCTTAATCAACTTTTTGATTCTCTTATTCCTAAAATGAGATCCTCCATCAATAATAATTACTCTCGGCATTCCATATCTTGTAAAAATATTTTTAATTAAAAATTTAGAAACACTCTGAGCATCACATCTAGGTACAATAATAGATTCAATCCATTTGGACATATAATCAACAACAAGTAATATATATAAATTCTCAAATGAAGGCATAAATGGTCCCATAAAATCTAATCCCCACACATAAAAAATTTCAACTTCTATTATGTAATTTAAAGGCATTTTGTTTCTTCTAGAAATATTTCCTACTCATTGACATCGATTGCATGTTTTAATATATTCATTAACATCTTTAAAAGAGTAGGCCAATGAAACCCAACTTGCAAAATCTTATATGCAATTTTATTCTTTCCAAAATGTCCTCTAAATTCAGAATCATGACATCTTTCAATTATTTGTTGAGTTTCCTCATAAGACACACACCTTCTAATAATTAGATCTTTACATTATTTATATAGATATGAGTCATCTTAAAAATAGAATTTTGAATCATATATAAATTTCTTTAATTGTGGACTTTTGATATCAGGTGGTAAAATATCACTTACAATATAATTTACTATATAGGCATACCACGGTACATTCATTTCATCAATAATATATAATTTTTCATCAAGGAAATTCTCTAAAATTTTATTTGCAAAATTAGTTAATATTTCTCTTTTCAGTCCAGACAAATGATCAGCTATTTGATTATAATTTCCCCTTCTATCAACTATGGTAAAATCAAACTCTTGCAAAAGAAGTATCCATCTAATTAATCCTTGTTCAGGGTTTAATTAAAAATTTAGAAACACTCTGAGCATCACATCTAGGTACAATAATAGAGGACATATAATCAACAACAAGTAATATATATAAATTCTCAAATGAAGGCATAAATGGTCCCACAAAATCTAATCCCCACACATAAAAAATTTCAACTTCTATTATGTAATTTAAAGGCATTTTGTTTCTTCTAGAAATATTTCCTACTCATTGACATCGATTGCATGTTTTAATATATTCATTAACATCTTTAAAAGAGTAGGCCAATGAAACCCAACTTGCAAAATCTTATATGCAATTTTATTCTTTCCAAAATGTCCTCTAAATTCAGAATCATGACATCTTTCAATTATTTGTTGAGTTTCCTCATAAGACACACACCTTCTAATAATTAGATCTTTACATTATTTATATAGATATGAGTCATCTTAAAAATAGAATTTTGAATCATATATAAATTTCTTTAATTGTGGACTTTTGATATCAGGTGGTAAAATATCACTTACAATATAATTTACTATATAGGCATACCACGGTACATTCATTTCATCAATAATATATAATTTTTCATCAAGGAAATTCTCTAAAATTTTATTTGCAAAATTAGTTAATATTTCTCTTTTCAGTCCAGACAAATGATCAGCTATTTGATTATAATTTCCCCTTCTATCAACTATGGTAAAATCAAACTCTTGCAATAGAAGTATCCATCTAATTAATCCTTGGTTTAGCATCCTTCTTTTGCATCAAGTATTTAATAGCAGAATGAATCTGTATGCACTATACATTTAGTTTCAATTAAGTAAGGTCTAAATTTATCAAAGGCATAAAAAATAGCGAGTAACTCTCTTTCAGGAGTAGTGTAGTTAATTTGAGCATCATTTAGAGTTTTACTAGCATAATATATTACTTTAAAGACTTTGTTGTGCCTTTGTCCTAACACAACCCAAATAGCATAATCACTAGCATCGCACATAATTTTAAATATTTTCGCTCAATCAGGCGGAACTATTATAGGTGCAGTGATTAATTTTTCTTTCATTAATTCAGATGCTTTTATGCATTCCTCATTAAAATCAAATTTCGTGCCTTTTCTAAAAGTTGGCATAATGGCTTACTTATTTTAGAAAAAAATTTTATGTAACGCCTGCAAAAATCAACATGTCCTAAAAAGCTTCTTACCCACTTAACATTAGTAAGAGGTGGTAATTTTTTAATAATTTGAATTTTTGCAGGATTTACTTCCATGCCATTTTCCGAAATTTTATGCCCAAATACAATTCCTCCTGCAATCATAAATTGACATTTTTCCCAATTTTATACTAGGTTTATTTTTACACATACTTCTAAAACTCTTTCTAAATTATCTAAACATAATTCGAACAAAGTTCCAAATACCGAAAAATCATCCATAAACACTTCCATTCCATGTTCAATAAAATTGCTAAAGATTGACATTATACATCTTTGAAATGTTGCAGGTGCATTGCATAGTCCAAAAGACATTCTATGAAAAACAAATGTTCTATATGAGCTAGTAATTGTTGTCTTCTCTTGATCATTTGAAGCAATTGGAATTTGGTGAGAACCGGTATATCCATCTAAAAAATAATAATATTTGCTCCCAGCCAATCTATCCAACATTTGGTCTAGAAAAGGTAAAGGAAAGTGACTTTTTCTGGTGGCCATGTTTAATTTTCTATAGTAAATACAAATTCGCCAACCAGTAACTTATGTTATTGATATTAATTCATTTTTATCATTTTCTTCAACGGTCACTCCTCTTTTCTTCGGAATACAGTGAATTGGACTTACCCAAGCACTGTCTAAAATAGAATATATAATTCCTCTGAGGATTAGCTTTAGGTTCATATTATTCATCTAATAGGATTCTGTGCATACAAATAGAAGGACTAATTCCTTTAATATCTACTAAAGTCCATCCAAAACCCTTTTTATATTTTTTTAACATCTCTACTAAATTTTTTTCTTGAATTTCTGTTAATTCAAAAGATGCAATAACAGACAATGCATATGACTCTCCTAAAAACACATATTTTAAATGGACATGTAATATTTTCAGTTCAAGTTCAAGTGGTTTAATACTTGAAGGAATAAGATTTTTATTATCGTTTTCCAACAAATCTAAAGTTTCAAATTTGCCCTGAATATAATCTAAATCTTCTTCTTTTATTTCTTCCTTATTTTCAAAAAATTCTCCTTTCTTTAATTTGTCTTCAAACTCATTCTTAAATTTCTCATTACTAAGATAATCAGTTACTTCCATCCTAAAACATTCATTATCTTTTTCTATTTCTTGATATTTTATAGCTTTTGCAATATTAAATGTTACTTCTTCATCATTAACTCTCATTATTAATTCTTTTTCTTGCACATCTATCATAGCTCTCCCTGTTGCAAGAAACGGTCTCCCCAAAATAATAAGAATTTCTTTATCTTCTTCTATATCCAAGACTATAAAGTCTACAGGGAAAATAAATTTATCCACTTTTACTAATACATCCTCTATAACTCCTTTTGGATAAGTTATTGATCGATCAACTAATTGAAGAGTTACAGTAGTAGGGGAAATCTATCTAAACGTTTAAAGATCGATAAAAGAATAAGATTGATACTCGCTCCTAAATCACATAAAGCTTTTCCAAAACTTTTCACCTATAACATAAGGTATAGTAAAACTACCAGGATCTTTTAATTTTTTAGGAAATTTTTTCTGAATAAAAGCACTACACTCTTCCCTAAGTGCAACGGTCTCATGATCTGTAAACTTCCTTTTATTGTTTAGTATATCCTTCATAAATTTCACATAAGTTGGCATTTTCCCAAAGCTTCAACAATAGGAATGTTTATCGTTAACTTCTTAAGGATTTCAAAAAATTTTATAAGTTATTTATCACTGTTCTTCTGCTTCAGTCTTTGAGGAAACTGAGGTAATGGTTTTTCTAAAGGACCTTATGTTTGTTCATTTTCATTTTGATCACTTTCCATTGCTTCCTTCTCTTCATCAACTTCAGTTTCTCTTTGTATCTTTATTTCAACTTCTTTTCCACTTTATAATTGAATAGCTTTGATTTGCTCCTTATTTTGAGCTTTTGGATTAACTTCCACCATACTCGGAAGAATTCCAAAAGGTCTGTTACTGAGTGCAGTAGCAATATATCCTAATTGATTTTCAATATTTCTAATAGCAGCCCATTGATTATGTATTTGATTTCTCAATATTCACATTACTTCTTCCATCGTCAACTTCTTTTCCTTAACTTGTGGGTTAGGATTAGAGTTAAATCCAGGAGGATAATAAGGTCAATAACTAGGATTTCCTTGGTTGTTCAAATTTTCGGAGTGATTCGCCAAATTGTTATAATTATTCCAATTAAAATTAGGGTGATTTTTCCATCCAAGTTTATAAAAGTTAGAATAAAGATTGTTATTTTAATTACCTGTAGCATTTAAAGTTTCATAAGATGATTGAATATTAATGATCTGTCCTAGTGAATTTTTCTCTAATATTGCGGGTATTTGAGAATAGTTCACTCCTATTTGATCAATCTTTTTTGAAATAGCAGCAATTTGAGATGCTAAAATAGACATTGCATCGGAATCATGAATACTAGCCATTCTCTTAGGATTTACCCTTTCAGAAGGCCATTGAAAATTGTTAGTAGCCATTTCTTCAACTAAAGAATATGCTTCATCAAAAGGTTTTGACATTAGTGATCCACCCACAAAAGCATCTATAATAGATATAAGTGATCGTACTAATCCATTCTAAAATGTTTAAATTATTAACCAATCTGGTAGAGCATGGTGTGGACATTTTCTAAAAAGATCTTTAAATCTTTCCCAAGCTTCATATATCGATTCTCTCTCAAACTGATAAAAAGATATAATATCATTTCTAAGCTTAGCAGTTTTTCAGAGTGGAAAATATTTAGCTACAAATTTTTGTGATAGTTCTCCCCAAGTTCTGATAGATCTTGGTGCTAATGAATTTAACCAAGCCTTGACTTTATCCATTAATGAAAAAGGAAAAAGTTTAAGCCTAACAACATCATTGGACACTCCGTCATATTTGAAAGTAGCACAAATTTTAAGAAAATTAGCAAGATGTAAGTTTGGATCTTCAAAAGGTGTTCCTTCAAACTGTTATTTTATACCATTTGGATAATATCAGGTTTAAGTTCAAAGGAATTTGCAGTAATATCAGGACTTTGAATAGTCAAGTGAGGTTCATCTACTATCAGATTAGCATAATCTTTTAAAGGTCTTTATCAATTTTCATTTATTTGATTAGTTAAGTTATTCACCATTTCATTTAAGTTTTTAATTTCTTTTTGTTGTTTTCAAATTTTTCTAATAGTACACTCTAATCTTAAATCATAAGGTACTAAACATTCAGATCTAATATTTCACATAAACAAATATAATAAGCAAAGAAAATTTCTTAAAAATAACTCTTAAATAAAAAAATATTTTCTTTTTTGATTTAAAATTTTTTTTAATTTTTTTTAAATTTATATATATAATTATTTTTAAATTTCCTAGTTTACCAAATCTATTTAATTTACCATTACGTTCTCCAGCAACGACGCCAAAAACTTGATCCCGAGTGATATAATTGTGTAAAAATTATATAGTTAACTCCGCTATGCAACAGTACCAAAAGCTTGATGCAATATTTTATGAATTAGAAGTTTAAGCAATTAATTTTGGGGTTCTGCACAAGTATACATATCGTTATCAAGTAAAAAAGGACTTTCTAATTAAGTCTCAAATATCGATCCCACGGGGAAGGTTTAAATTTGAAATGATAAATTTATTAGGAAATTCAAAGAAAGTCAAAATGAAATTACTGCCACTAATTTTGAATGTTGAGATATTATCGAAACTAAATTATTTAATTAATAACAAAATTGAAATACAAAGTTTAAACATTAACTACTAAACTATTAAACTATGTTTATGTGATGAATATTTCTTTATGTGAAAAAACATCTTTCCCACTACTATGAGGTTTTGGTAAAATGAGATGACATAAATGGTTCAAGTATGTATTCTGCAAAATAGGAGCAATTTTAATTCTCTACCCTGATACAGTGTTATAGAAAATCATTGGTTAATCCCAAGTTTAGTCCCTAAATCCGTGGCTAGGCTAGGAGGATACTGGCTCCCACTCCAGAACTCCCACTTCCCTTCAGCTGAAGGCTAACTCTCAGTTTAGTTTTTAAACACTAAGACCGAATTGGGGATTTTAGTCTGTCACCCTAAAGATTCTTCAATTCTACACCCAACAAAGTATATTTACCTATTTATTTGCACTTAATTTCATAAAAAAAATTCTCCTTCATGGAATTAAATGTGGTCCTCACTCTGTTGTAGAACTCATACTCCATTTCCTGGATCATATAATTCACAACATATTTTAACATTTTAATTGGCTAGATCAAAAAGTAAATTAAGTTCGGAGTTGAAAAATCATCACAATTTATCTTATATTTTAATATTGGCATATCCATATTATTTCTTTATTTTATCATATCTCAGAGTAGAGAGAAAGATAAAGTAAAATTCTTAGACTTCTTGAGAAAGATACAACCAAACACAATTTTCATTTATAAAAGAAAGTTAATACAATACTAATAATCAAACAGCACTTATCTGAAACTTTTTATCAAAGCAAATATCTTGTAGTCTCTTCTAGGAAATGTAGGAAGAAGAAATCTCTCACTTTTCTCCTTCTCCAACACTCTTAGATAAGAGTTCACACTAAATCTCACAAAAAAACTCTAAATTATAAGAACAATGGACTCTAAATGGTTGTGGAATGAAAAATTGAAGAATGTGTGATTTGTAGAAGGTTGAATGGGGGCAATTAAATGTCAGGAAGAGACAATTTTATGATCAATTTTGGCCCCAAATAAAGCCTAGAGTCGGTTCTCCATTAGGTGCCTCCAAAAACTCTTCAAAAAGCATCCAAATTCATGGAATCTTCTAGAAATAGGAGCTGAACCGACATTGGCGCCGTCGGCGCCCTTTTTGGCGCTAGTGGTGCCAGTGTTCCACAATTTAATTCACTGCGCTCTGTCAAACTGCGCCGTCGATGCTGCATGTGGCACCGTCAGCGTTGAATAAATTTTCAACTTCTTCATTTTTGCTCCAAATTTCATCATTTTTGCTTCTTTTTTGCTTCCTTTTTGCTTCAAGTCCTAAAATTCAACAACCAGCAAGAAAACATAAAAATACCTTCCATTAAAGTGCAATATCACCAAAAATGAGTATAAAATATGGGTTTAAAAATACATATATTTTTGGTGTATCAGCCGTCGGCGCTGAACAATTTTTTTCAAAAACTCCATTTTGACTCCAAATTTTATCCTTTTTGCTTCCTTTTTGCTCTAAGTCCTAAAAATCAACAATGTGAAATAAAACATAAAAAATATCTTCCTTTAAAGTATAATATCACAAAAAATGAGTGTAAAATATGGGTCTAAAAATGCATACATTTTTTGTGTATCAAAATCCCCCAAATTTAAATGTTACTTGTCCTGAAGTAAGTCGTTTACTACATAAAAATTTGACTCATGACAAAGATTTTAACTTCTAGATTTCCATATTTTAGTCCACTAAATATAATAATATAACTTAAGAAAAATGTAAAATAACTCCAGTTAATAGTAAAGGTATAAGAATATCTAGCAGTCAAGTTTAAGATTTCTAATTCTCTATTCTTTTCAAGAAAAATTGCAAATTATTCATATTAAAGCCACTTAGAATATCCATATGAAAAAGAACTTCATGAAACTTTATTAGTAAATATGTTAATATTGAAATATAAGTTTAGAAAATGTAGTCAAGCCTTCTTTTTTAAGTTGATTCAAGTGAATCCAATTTTTATTTAGGCATCTAAAATTAGAAACACAAATATAGTTATCTAAAGTTGCCCTCTAATTCTGAAGGTCATGTTAAATCTAAAATAGTTTGAAAATATAGCTAATTGAGGACAAATAAAATTAAGTTTCATTTCTTTAAAAAGGAATTTTTCTTCCCCCCCAAACTTAAATTCTTTAGAGATTAAGCATGAAAAACTAAAAAAATAAAGGGTGAAAGAAAACATTTAATACATAAAGAAAAGATTTACATGTTAAAGGTTCTGATTTGAAACTTAACTCTGAAATATTGCAGGTGCTAATATGAAAAGCTACAAGACGTAAAACATTAAATAACACATAATACATATAAAAATTTTGCTAAGAAAGAGTTAACTACAAATACATCCATTAAAGTGCTAAAAACTAACAACAATACTAAAATGGTTCCCAATGTAAAAACATTCTCACAAATCTATAGTTCATAATTAAACATAACATTTAAAATAAAGTGTTACACTCTAAAAATAGACAGTCTCAACAATAAAGTATAACCTAACAAAAAATAAACAAAAATCTAACCAAAGCATCACCAATCATCATCATCTTCTTCTTCCTCTTCCACAACCAAATTTTGCTGTTGATATGGGTAAACAAAGGGTGAGTAGGAACTAAACTGAGTGATCACCCCTCATGTATCTGACCATTGCATCATCATAAGCAGCATCATATTTGAACTTTTGTCTTGTCAAATCATTATTGTGTGCATTTGTGGCCTCCATATTTTCCATTCTACTTTCCATTCTCAAGATATCTCCCTGTTCGATCATCATCTGCTCCATAAGTTCCTGGATAGTAGGGGTACTACTTGAAGTAGAAGGAATATCCCTGGTCCTACTTCCAGATCTCCATCTAACCTGAGATTCATAAGTCTTTATATTGGCAGGCCCAATAGGTTTTAGAGGTTCAATACTCTCCTCATCCATTCTAAAATCAACTCCTGCCTGTTCACATAGTGTGAAGATTAGGGTAGGGTGTGTAAAACCACCAGTAGTTTCTCCCAAAGCAATAGATCGAGTGTTTCTATAAATAATAGTGCCTACATCTATCCTTCTCATCTGCTTGATACAGAAGTTCAAGATGGCTCTATCCTTTATAAACTCACTATGATGATTTGTTGGTATCATTTACCAGAAATAAAGTAGTGTCAGGCCTTAGATAATAAATTTAACATAGAAAGAGGAAAGTTTACCTTAACACCATTATTGACCTTCCAAGCTCCTCTTCCATCTGTAAGAAAGAATAACTACATCTAAGGCCTCATTTATAGCAGAAAATGATTTGTACTGGAAGCTATACACATTTTCTAACTGATAAAATTCATTAATTTTCCTTAGAGTAAACTCCACCTTTTTCCCACGAACATTCACATAGTCTTCAGAAGTCTCCTTAAAATTGGCATAAAACTCCATCACTACACCAATAATAGCCTTGGTAGTAAAGTAACAAAAATTCTCACATTGTCGAGCATTGATTATTCTTTTGACTTCTCCACCCAGATTTTTAAATCCTCGATCCAAAATTAATTTTTTTGTTGTAAGTAGATTATTGAAGCAAATGTTGGCCTTATAATTGACAAACTTTTGATCATCAAAATCCACCTTTCTCTTTCCTTTGCTCATTCTTAGTACCATGGTAATCTACAAAATTTTGATAAAATCCAAATAAATTCCCAAAAATTCAGAAAATCACAATGTGGGACGTTTTAAACATAAATCTACCAAGTAAGAGTTATTCACCAAAGGATTTTCTCAAAATCTTCCAAAAAAAAATTAAATTTTTGGATCTCGACAATTTAAGATAAATCCTTGGTGAAAATAAAAAATTTTGAGTTCAAAGTGTAGCTCTTACCTAGAGAAGATGAAATCTAAACTTTGTTTGCCTTAAAATTGCCTCAAATCTGAGCAATAGCAAGCACTAGATGCAAAAACCGTGAGGTTGAAGGTGACTAAAAGGTAAAAATGGCATTTTACTATGCAAATCTCAAATTTTTAAGGTGTTTGGGTGGTTTTTGGGTAGTGGGCACTATCGGCGCCCATGCCGGCGCTGTCGGTGGCAGTGGCCAAAAAATTCATTTTTCTATTTTTGCAAATTTCAATTTTCTTTCAATTTACTCCAAAGTCTATTTAGCTTTTTTGAACACTAATTTTCATCTTAAAATAATTCACAAACAAGCATTTTCACAAACAAAACCAAACTAACTTTTATATATGAAAATACAATTCTTACAAATACATTTTTCTAATCACACTTCCACATCCATAAAACAAACTAAACTATAATTCAACGTCAAAATCAAGCCACAACACTAGAACACTGATACAAAACTATACACAATCAAAGTCAACAGAGTTGTAAAGCAAAGTAAAGTAAAGTAAATCAGATTCACACA
Source organism: Phalaenopsis hybrid cultivar (assembly GCA_002079205.1). NCBI lineage: Eukaryota > Viridiplantae > Streptophyta > Magnoliopsida > Asparagales > Orchidaceae > Phalaenopsis > Phalaenopsis hybrid cultivar. The sequence continues at coordinate 84,611 of JXCR01142735.1, read as the reverse complement.
ATCACATTAAATACATAATTACTTTAAAGTATTAGAGATTCCAACTTCTTCAATTATTTTGCTTCATCTTCAGTACTTTCTTCTCCTCTAATATATCCCATAGACTGGTAATGGACATACAAATTGTAGAAGGATCAGTACGAGAATTGATCAGTTGAATTTTCATCGATCCATCCAATTTTCTTGACATCTGCACCAATCCTACTTCAATTGTTCCAGTATGATCAATGTTCTCCTTCATCCTCCAATCTAGGTGATCAAAAAGGTAGTTGAGATTTCCTAATGCATTCATAACACTCTGAAGTTCTCTTTCTATTTTTTTTTCATTTTCTTCTCCAAAGATATTGAACATCTAAAGCTCCTTCATTTCCATTCTCAATATTTTTATCAATAGGAATCATGGGCTCCCAGGGTAATAATACTTTCTCCCAACTTTCATATGGCACTTAAGATTGACTGCAAAGTAAGAAAATTATAGAAGGATGCCCCAGTCCATATATTGGCCCACTCATAATAATACCAATAACATATTTGAAAATAATTGATTCCACATCAATGGGCTTTTCCATTTGAATGCAATAGTTTAAAATGACACTTTCTCTTGTAACTCTACTAATCTTCATGGTAGGGAGTAATTTTGCAGATATGAAGAAATGTCATTGTTTTGATATCGGATTGAACAATGACGCAAAGAAACTAATGTATCCCTCATCTCAGATTTCCCATTTATCATTTTCATCCGTCAGAAAATTATATACATCTTGCATCATATCTCTCGTTGAGATAAAATTTATATAATGACAGATTGGAACATTTTCTATCATATACAAATCATTAATTCAAGCAGGAGTAAATGGTACAGCCTTACCTCGAACGAAGATGATTCCTTGGGTAATTCCATGTAAGTTAGCATAGAATTCCTTTACCACTGGTACAACAACTGCAGTGGTAGTGTAGCACAGAACTTCCCAACACCTCTGTACAATGTTTTTATCAATCTGTGAACTTGGATTAATCAATTCATGATTGACAAAGCCTCACTCTTGATAAGTCTCTTTTTCATAATGACTTTGTTGTATAATCTCTGCGAGTCAAAACTGATAAACTTTCTTCTATTGAAAACTCCATACCTTGAAGTATTTTTGGATTTAGAAGCCATGGATTTGAAATTAGGAAGTTTCTGGTCATCCAAGATAGTTTTTAGGTCTTTAAAACACCTCTCGACGGTTATTTAGTAGTGAAATTTTGCCAAAGTACGCCGCATTCGCACTAAACGTGTGAAACTGCTCAGGACACCGCCGACACTCCCCGATGACGCTGTCAGCGCCATGGTCTATATAAGCAGGCGACGGCGGTGCCCATTTTGGCATCAGAGGCCAAAATCGCGTCTTTCATTTTTTTGTTCAATTTGATTCCAAATTTTCCTCCAATACATATATTTGTCTTAATTTATGATATATAAAATTGTGTAGGACTAAAAAATATTATTACTTCCTAAAAATAGTTATTAAACAAAATAGTAATATATAGATATATAAAATTATATATGGATTGCCTCCCACAAAGTGCTTAGTTTAAAGTCGCCGGCCTGATGTACCATTGTTTAATCAGGATGGCTTAACATCAAAACTTCTTTTAATTGTGGTATGTGGCCTTTACAATAATGTTTCAATCGATGTCCATTAACTTTAAATATCTTCCCAGTTTTAGGATCTTTAATAACAAAAGTTTTATAATGATAGACTTTAATCACCTTAAATGGTCTTAACCATCTAGATTTCAATTTTCCTGAAAATAATCTCAATCATGAATTATATAATAAAACTTCTTGTCCAGATTCAAACTTCTTTTTAATAATCTTCCGATCATGTCATATTTTCATTTTCTCTTTATAGAATTTTGCATTATCACATGCTTCATTTCTAATAACCTCAAGTTCATTGAGTTGCAATAATCTTTTCTTACCAGCATCTTTTAGATTAAAATTAAATTTCTTATTAGCCCAAAACACTTTATGCTCCAACTCTAATGGTAAGTGGCATGTTTTTCTAAAATTAAGTCTATATGGGGACATTCCAATAGGAGTCTTATAAGTAGTTCTGTATGCCAATAATGCAATATTTAATCTAGTAGACCAATCAAATTTATTTGAATTTACATCTTTTTATAAAATTCATTTTATTTTACGATTTGATATCTCTGCTAGACTGCTAGTCTGAGGATGATAAGAAGTAGAGAATCTATGCATAATACAATATTTTTTAATCAATTTCATGATTCTCTTATTCGTAAAATGGTATCCTCCATTAGTAATAACTACTCTCGGCATTCCATATCTTGTAAAAATATTTTTATTTAAAACCTTAGAAACACTCTGAGCATCACATTTAGGTACAACATAACTTCAATATATTTGAATATATAATCAACAACAAGTAATATATATAAATTTCTAAATGAAGGCATAAATGGTTCCATAAAATCAAATCCCCACACATAAAAAAAGTTCAACTTCTAATGTGTAATTTAGAGGCATTTCATTTCTTCTAGAAATATTTCCTACTCACTGACATTGATCGCATATTTTAATATATTCATTAACATCTCTAATAAGATTAGGTCAAGAAAATCCAACTTGCAAAATTTTATATGTAGTTCTATTTGTTCCAAAATTTCCTCCAAATTCAGAATCATGACATCTTTCAATTATTTGTTGAGTTTCTTCATAAGGCAAACACTTCATAATAATTAGATCTTTACATTGTTTATATAAATATGGGTCATTCTAAAAATAGAATTATGAATCATATATAAATTTCTTTAATTGTTGATTCTTAATATCTGGTGGTAGAATATCACTTACAATATAATTTACTATATCGGCATACCACGATATATTTATTTCATTAATATTATATAATTGTTCATCAGGGAAACTTTCTAAAATTTCATTTGCAAAATTAGTTAATATTTCTTTTTTTAGTCCAGAAAAATGATCAGTTATTTGATTGTCATTTCCCTTTCTATCATCTAAAATAAAATCAAACTCTTGCAATAGAAGTATTAATCTAATTAATCTTGGTTTAGCATCCTTCTTTTGCATCAAATATCTGATAGCAGACATTTGGTTCCAATCAAGCAAGATCTAAATTTATCAAAGGAATATATAATAGCTAATAACTCCCTTTCAGTAGTCGTGTAATTAATTTGAGCATCATTTAGAGTTTCATGAGCATAATTTATCACTTTAAAATCTTTGTTGTGCCTTTGTCCTAAAACAGCTCCAATAGCATAATCAATTGCATTGCACATTATTTCAAATGATTTCTCCCAATCAGGTGAGACTATTATAGGTGTAGTGATTAATTTTTCTTTTAATAATTCAAATACTTTTATGCATTCCTCATTAAAATCAAATTTTGTATCTTTTTCTGAAAGTTGGCATAATGGCTTAGGTATTTTTGAAAAATTTTTTATGTAACGCCTATAGAAACCAACATGTCCTAGAAAACTTTTTACCCCTCTAACCGTAGTAGGAGGTCAAAATTTTTCAACAACTTGAATCCTTATAGGATCTACTTCCATGCTATTTTCAAAAATTTTATGCCCAAGTACAAATCCTTCTGCAACCATAAATTCACATTTTTCCCAATTTAGTACTAGTTAATTTTTTCACAGAATTCAAGAACTTTTTCTAAATTAATTAAACATAATTCAAATGAAGTCCTAAATATAGAGAAATCATCCATAAATACTTTCATTCCTTGTTCAATCAAATTACTAAATATTGTCATCATAAATCTTTGAAATGTCGCAGAAGCAATGCATAGTCCAAAAGACATTCTACAAAAAACAAATGTTCCATAAGGCCTTATAACTGTTTATTTCTATTGATCCTTAAAAGCAATTGGAATTTGATGATAACTAGTATATCCATCTAAAACGCAGTATTATTTGTTTCCAGCCAATCTATTCAACATTTGTTATAGAAAGAGTAAAGGAAAGCGATCTTTCCTGGTGGCCATGTTTAATTTTCTATAGTCTATACAAATTTACCAACCAACAACTTATCTTATTGGAATTAATTCATTTTTCTCATTTACTTCAACTTTCACTTCTGTTTTCTTTGGAACAGTGTGAATTGGACTCACTTAAGCACTGCCTGAAATAGGATATATAATTACAGCATCTAACCATTTTAAGATTTCTTTTCTAACAAATTCTTTCATTATTGGGTTTAATCTGTTATGAGGATCAGCTTTAGGTTTGTATTGATCATCTAATATAATTCTATGCATACAAATTGAAGGACACATTCCTTTAATATCTGCTAAAGTCCATCTAAAAGCCTTTTTATATCAACATTTCTATTAATTTTTGTTCTTGAATTTCAGTTAACTCAGAAGATACAATCACATAAAATGTAGATGAATCTCCTAAAAGTACATATTTTAAATGGGCAGGTAATACTTTCAGTTCAAGTTCAGGAGGTTCAATACGTGAAGGAATAAAAATTTTATTATCATTTACCAACAAATCTACAGTTTCAAATTTGTCCTTAATATAATCAAAATTCTCTTCTTTTATTTCATTCTCATTCTCATTAAATTCTTCTTGTCTTAATTTTTCTTCAAAATCTTTCTTAAAACACTCATTACTTAGATAATCAGTAACTTTCATCCTAAAACATTCAGTATCTCTTTCTATTGCAGGATATTTCATAGCTTTTGCAGTATTAAATGTTACTTCCTGATGATTCACTCTCATTATTAATTCTTCTTTTTATAGATCTATCACAGCTCTCCCTGTTGCAAGAAATGGTCTCCCCAAAATAATAGGAATCTTTTTTATCTTTCTCCATATCTAATACTATAAATCTTACAGGAAAAATAAAAATTTATCTACATTTACTAATACATCTTCTATAACTCCTTTAGAAAAAGTTATTGATCGATCGACTAACTGAAGAGTTATAGTAGTAGGGGAAATATCTCCTAAATCTAAACGTTTAAAAATTGATAGAGGCATAAGATTGATACTCAGTCCTAAATCACATAAGGCTTTTCCAAAAAACTTTTCACCAATTGCAAAAGGTATAGTAAAACTGCCATGATCTTTTAACTTTTCAGGAAGCTTTTTCTGAATAATAGCCCTACACTCTTCACTGAGTGCAATGGTTTCATGATCTGCAAACTTTCTTTTTTTGTTTAGTATATCTTAGATAAATTTCACAAAACTTGGCAATTGTTTCAAAGCCTCAATGAAAGGAATATTTATCGTTAACTTTTTAAGGATTTCCAAAATTTTTGTAAATAATTTGTCTTTATTCTTCTACTTCAGTTGTTGAGGAAACAGATGTAATGGATTTTCTAAGGGACCTTGTATTTGTTCATTTTCATTGTGGTCACTTTCAATCTCTTCCTTCTCCTCATCAACTTCAATTTCTCTTTGGATTCTTGTTTCAACTTCTTTTTCACTTCGTAATCGGATAGTTTTAATTTGCTCCTTATTTTGATCTTTTGGATTAACTTCCATGGTACTCAGAAAATTTCCTGAAGGTATGCTACTAAGTGTAGTAGCAATATGTCCTAATTGATTTTTAATATTTCTAATAGACCCCTCTTGATTTTATATTTGATTTCCCATATTCAACATTATTTTTCCCATCGTCAACTTCTTTTCCTTAACTTGTTGGTTAGGGTTAGAGTTAAATCGAGGAAGATAATATGATCGATAATTAAGATTTCCTTAGTTGTTTAAATTTCTTGAGGGGTTCATTGAATTGATATAATTATTCCAACTAAAATTAAGGTGATTTTTCCATCCAGGGTTGTAATAGTTAGAATAGGGATTATTATTTCAATTATTTATAGAATTTAAAGTGTCATAAGATGATTGAGTATTTATTATCTGTCCTAGCAAATTTTCCTTTAATGTTGGTGGCATTTCAGAATAGTTCACTCCAATTTGATCAATTTTTTTTTGATATAACAGCAATTTGAGATGCTAAAATAGACATTGCATCAGAGTCATGAATACTAGCTACTCTCTTAGGACTGACCCATTCAGAGGGCCATTGAAAATTTTTAGTAGTCATTTCTTCTATTAAGAAGTATGCTTTATAAAAAAGTTTTGACATTAGTGATCCACCTGCAACAACATCTTTAATAGATCTAAGTGATCCAACTAATCCATTATAAAAAGTTTGAATTATTAAACAATTTGATAAAGCATGGTGTGGACATTTTCTAAGGATATCTTTAAATCTTTCCTAAGCTTAATATATCGAATCCTCTTCAAATTGACAAAAAGATGTAATATCGTATTTAAGCTTAGCAGTTTTCAAGGGTGAAAAATGTTTAGCTAAAAATTTTAGTGATAGCTCTGCCCAAGTTCTGATAGATCCAGGTGCTAATGAATTTAACTAAGGTTTAGCTTTATCCCTTAATGAAAAAGGAAAAATTCCAAGCCTAACAACTTCATTAGACAATCCATCGTATTTAAAAGTAGCACAAATTTCAAGAAAACAAGGAAGATGTAGGTTAGGATCTTCAGTAGGTGTTCCTCTAAACTGATTATTTTGTACCATTTGGATTATAGCAGGTTTTAGCTCAAATGAATTTGTAGCAGAATCAGGATTTTGAATAGTTAAGTGAAGTTCATCTATTTTCGGATTAGCATAATATTTTAAAGTTCTTTGTCAATTTTTATTTATTTGATTATCTAAGTTATTCGTCATTTTGTTCAAATTCTTAATTTCTTTTTGTTGTTTTCAAATTTTTCTAATAATACGTTCTAATTTTGATTCGTAAGAAACTAAACCTTAAGATCCGATATTTCACATAAACAAATATAATAAGCAAAGATAAATTTCTTAAAATTAATCTTAAATATCGTTATATATTTTTTTGAAATTTTATTTTATGTATTTTTTTGATTTTTTTATATTTTTATATTTTATCTCTAAATTTTGTAATTTACCAAATCTAATTAATTTAATGTTACGTTCCCCAGTAACGACGCCAAGAACTTGATATCGGTGAAAATATAGTTGTGTAAAATTTATAAAGCTGACTCTGCTTTACAACAGTGCCAAAATCTTGATGTTGTATTTTATGAATAATAACGTTAAGCACTAAATGTTGGGATTCTTTGCAAGTATACATATCGTTATCAAGTAACATAAGACTTTCTATTTAAGTCTCAAATATCGATCCCACGAGAAAGGTTTAAATTTTAGATGATAAATTAACTAGGAAATTCACAAAAATACAATGAAATTACTGTCTCTAATTTTAAATGTTTGAGATACTATCAAAACTAAATTTTTAACTTCTAACAAAATTTAAATGCAAAGTTTAAAACAGTAGCTACTAAACTATGTTTATGTGATGAAGTTTTCTAATATGAAAAAACATCCTTCCCACTACAATGAGTTTTTGGTGAAATGAGATGAGATAAATAGTTTAAATTTGTATTGTGCCAAATATGGTGTGGACATTTTCTTAGGAGGATACTGGTTCCCACTCCAGAGCACCCACTTCCCTTCCTCTTAAGGCTAACTCTCACTCGAGTGCTTAAACTCTAAGATTGAATTAGGGATTTTAGTCTATCACCCTAAAAATTTCCAATTCTGCACACAATAATGTAAATTTTCCTATTTATTTGCACTTAATTCCATGAATGAAATACTCCTTCATGGACTTAAATGTTAATCTCACTCTATTGTAGAACTCATACTCCATTTCCCAGATCATATGTTTCATAACATATTTTAACAATTCAATTGGCCAGACAGAAAAGTAAATTAAGAGCGGTGTTAAAAAACCATCAGAATTTATTTATATTTTAACATTAGCACATCCAAATTATCTCTTCATTTCACCATATCTCAGAGTAGGGATAAAGATAAAGGAAACTACTCAGACTTCATGAGAAAGATACAATAAAATATAAATTTCATATATAAAAGGAAGTTGATACTACATTAACAAACAAACAACCCTTATCTGAAACCTTTCTCAAAGCAAATCCCCCGTAGGCTCTCTTATGAAATGTAGGAAGAAGAAATCTCTCACTTCTCTCCCTCTCCAACACTCTTAGAGAAAAATTCACACTTAAACTCACCACAAAAACTCAAAACTATATAGAAAATAAATGACTAATGGTGTGGAATGGCGTGGAAGGATGCAAAGTGGCTCGAAGGGGGGGCGAAGAGATGCGAAGAAAGATTAAGAGCGAGCGAGGAGTGCAAAGAGAGACTTTTTTTTTATCAATTTTGGCTCTAAACAGAGCCTAAGTTCGGTTTTCCAATATGTGCATCCAAAAACTTTTGAAAAAGTGTGCAAATTCGTTGAATCTTCTAGAAACATGGTCTGCACCGACATTGGTGCCATCGGCGCCAATGGCCATTTAATTAAATCCTTGTTCTCTATCAAACAGCACCGTCTACGCCCAGTCTAGCACCATCGGCACTGAATAATTTTTTTCAAAAACTCCATTTTGACTCTGAATTTCATCCTTTCTGCTTCCTTTTTTCTCCAAGTCCTAAAAGTCAACAACCTGCACTAAAACATGAAAAATGTCTTCCTTTAAAGTATAATATCACCAAAAATGAGTATAAAATATGGGTCTAAAAATGCATATAATTTTAGTGTATCACTTTTGCAACACAAATAACAAAATTTGGATCTTTTGGAAGAATTTCATTAATCTACATGTCGTTGAAAATGAGGAGCAATTCATTTTAGTTCACTTTAATCTTGCACCTGTTTCTCTTGGGCCACTTTGGTCTATGCTAGTTATGTTCTTCAGGATAAATTCCTTCTTTGGCATAAACTTACCCTTATGGGAGATACCATTCAAAATAATTGGTTTTTTTGGGTTCATTTCAACATTATTATGAAACCCTCTGAGCGGATAGGTAGTAGGTGTGGTGATCTCATGCTTATCAATCATTTTTGTGATAAAATTGCTAAGGTTGGTCTCTATAATCTTGGGTACAAAAGTTCCCCTTTTACTTGGTGAAGGGGATCCCTTTTATCAATGTCTGGACCGTTTCTTTGGAAATCACTATTTTCTCAACTACTTTCACATCTCTAAAGTGCAACATTTAAATCACGCTGGTTCAAATCATAACCTCATTTTGCTTTCTCTTGCTTTTACTATCAAACCTGCTATGTATCACTTTAATTTTTTTTTAAATATCTTTAGTATTTTTGATACCTTTTTGAGTATTATTAAGCAGGATTGACACTTTCATGATGTTGGTAATCCGTGGTTCATGCTTTGGCAACTTCATAAACAGGTAGGTGCTAAGTTACGTAGGTAGAATTTTCATGCCGTTGGTAACATCCATAGTAAGGTTAAGGAGGCTCAAATGGTCATGGATACTCTTGAGGCTCAGGTTACTTGCTCTCCTCATCATGTCACTGAGTTGGACCAAGCCCATAGAACTCTTCTTGAGGTTATTTATTTAAAAGAAGCAGTATTACAACAAAAAGCTATTAATATTTATTTTACTAGCGAGGATCGCACTACAAAATTTTTCCATGCCTCAATTAAGCATAAAAAATATGAACACTATTATTAAATTTAAAATTCTTAATGGGAGGTCACTAACTGATAAAGATGAGATTGGTAATAATGTTGTGGATTATTTCTCAAATTTGTTTCAAGCTATTATCAAGGTTCTTCCAATTGATTCAGACTTATTTGCGAGGGAATGTGAGTATGTCTCTAATATATCTCTTTTTGATATCCCTACTGAGCAGGAGATTTTTTTTGTGTTTATAGAAATCATTCTAATAAGGCTCCAGGTCCGAACGGTTTCATTGTATCCTTTTTTGTAACTTGTTGGGATATTATCGAGCATGAGGTTATTCAAGCCATTCAAAGTGTCTTTCAAGGTGATGATCCAGGGAAATTCTTTACTTCCTCTCTGATTGTGCTCATTCCTAAGGGTAATGACAAAACTAGTTGGGATAAATTTAGACCTATATCCCTCACTTATGTTATCTTGAAAGTTATAAGCAAATTTTTTGTTTGCAGATTGCAACCTCTTCTCACAAATATTATCTTTTTGCAGCAATCTGCCTTTATAAAAGGGTGTGATATAACTGATAATATCTTACTCGCACAAGAACACCTTGAAGTTTTTGATAAAAAATGTTGTGGTGGTCACATGGTTATTAAACTGGACATTAAAAAGGCCTTTGATAATATTAGTTGGGATTTCCTTATTAATATTCTTTGAGCTCGCGATTTCAAAATAACTTCTACTATTTAATTTTAAGATGGCTGGAAAATAACCACTACTGTGTACTTATTAATGATAACTCCTATAGTTATTTTTTTCTACTCTTAAGGGTATCAAGGAAGGTGACCCATTATCCCCTACTATTTTTATCATTGCTTTTGACTAATTCTCTCGTCCAATCAATCAAATGAAGATGTGTAAGCCATATACTCAATTCTTCCATAAATTCATGATTTTGGTTAGCCATTTAACTTAAGCGGATGATGCCATTTATTTTGCTAATGCTAATAAATTTTCTTTTAAAGCACTTATGAAGGTTCATCATATTTTTCAAGATACTTCATGTTTATTTTTCAATAAGGCAAAATGTAATCTCTATATTGGGAAATTTGTTAAAAGATCCACTGTCACTTGGTTAGAGTCCTAAACTGGTTGCCATTTTGCCTCACTGCCTCTTAAATATTTGAGAGTTAATTTACTTAGGGGTCATCACAAACAAACATGTGGTAGATAAATTTTAGTATAGAATTAATAACTGGAGGAACACTTTTCTCTATAACGGTGGTGTCGGCATTATTTCGGGTTGGTTTATGGGGAGTTGCCCGTAAGAAGCTGTCGGTCGCTGGAATTGAAATCCCATCGCCCGCTTCAGAAGGACGTTGAAGTATGAAATCAAACTGACCCCATATTTTTCATACATTAAAATGAAATAGCACTATACCTCAAATCTTGTATCTATCCCAAAGGATAAACAAAACACTTGAGGATGAGGCTCGATCAAATTAACTAAGGAAAGTATGACGTCCGTCTGGTCTGCAAAACCTTTTGTATTTTCCAACAAATTCCAATATTTAATATAAAGTATTAAATAGGGTTTATTTTAAGTCTGGGTTCGGACATGCTTTTATAAGGGAAAGCCCCTATAGTTAATTACATCCTAAATGACCAAAGTCACTTAAGAAGACTCGTAAGGGCAAGCCCCTATAGTTAATTACATCTTAAATGACCAAAGCCACCTAAGAAAACTCTCAATAAAAATCAAGAAATATTATCTTCAAGGAATTTCAAAGGGTAGGACTCTTCAACAAAATCGCACGGGTGAAAGGGGATTGGTTCAAATTTGGAACATTTTATTGTAGAATCCAAAGGAAGAAGAACTAAGGTGAAAGGGGATTGGTTCAAATTTGGAACATTTTATTGTAGAATCCAAAGGAAGAAGGACTAGAGAAAATCAAGAAATATTATCTTCAAGGAATTTCAAAGGGTAGGAATCTTCAACGAAATCGGACGTAGAGGTGTGGGAAAAATTATCTTCAAGGAATTTCAAAGGGTAGGACTCTTCAACGAAATTGGACGTAGAGGTTGAATTATCTTCAAGGAATTTCAAAGGGTGGGACTCTTCAACGAAATCAGACATAGAGGTGTGAAAGAGGATTGGTTCAAATTTGGAACATTTTATTGTAGAATCCAAAGGAGGAAGAACTATGGGATGTGATGAATCCAGAGCAGAACCCCGGTGACTTCCCAAGCTATCCTAATGTTTGGCTTCAATTTTGAGGAGAAATATTTGGTGTTTCATCCTGCCAATTTTATTTATTAGGACTCACATTCGTGTGAAACAATCACACAAATAGCCTAGAAGATGTGAAGATTTAGTTCATGAACATTCGTGTGAAATGATCACACAAATAACCTGGAAAATGTGAGGATTTAGGTCGTGACAAACGACGAAATGATCACACAAATAGCCTGGAAGATGTGAGGGTTTAGGTTGTGACAAACGACAACCTTTTCGTGTGAAACGATCACACAAATAGCCTGGAAGATGTGAGGGTTTAGGTTGTGACAAACGAAAATCTCGAATGATCACACAAATAGCCTGGAAGATGTGAAGATTTAGGTCGTGATAAACGACAACCTCGGCTAAGACGAGTTAGGGCTTATATTATATAGCAGGGCTATACAAAGGCCTAAAGATAAGGTGATGCAAATAGCCTGGAAGATGTGAGGATTTAGGTCATGACGGACGACAACCTCAGAATCCTAAGATCAAATAGCTTGGAAGATGTGAGGATTTAGGTCGTGACGAACGACAACCTCAGAATCCTAAGATCAAATAGCCTGGAAGATGTGAGGATTTAGGTCATGATAAACGACAACCTCGGAATCCTAAGATGTATAGCCTGGAAGATGTGAGGATTTAGGTCGTGACAAACGACAACCTCGGAATCCTAAGACGGTATAGCCTGGAAGATGTGAGGATTTAGGTCGTGACAAACGACAACCTCAAAATCCTAAGATGATTTAAGAGTATATTGTATAGCAGGGCTATGCAAAGGCCTAAAGATAAGGTGAGGATTTACGTTGCATGAGAATAGCAGGGCTATGCAAAGGCCTAAAGATAAGGTGAGGATTTACGTTGCATAAGCAAGAAAAAAGAAGATACAAAGGCCTAAAGATAAGGTGAGGATTTACGTTGCATAAGCAAGCAACCTCAAAGTCCCAAATAGCCTGAAAGATGTGAGGATTTAGGTCGTGACAAATGATAACCTCGGAATCCTAAGATGAGTTAGGGCTTATATTGTATAGCAGGGCTACACAAAAGCCTAAAGATAAGGTGAGGATTTACGTTGCATAAGCAAGCAACCTCGAAGTCCTATGTATTTAGCCTAAAGATAAGGTGAGGATTTACGTTGCATAAGCAAGCAACCTCGAAGTCTTATGGCTTTAATAAGGTGAGGATTTACGTTGCATAAGCAAGCAACCTTGAAGTCCTATGGCTTTGTTGTTTATGTCTAAGGAAGGAAGATTAGTTTAGCTGGGAAAGATAGGTTTTGCTGTTGAAGATGGTCGTGCTGCCCACCATGCTAGCTCTAAGCTCCTGCCGTGACGAGTTTGAGTTTTCTAGTGTGTTGAGTTATAATGTCAAATCACGTGGCCCTATGCTTGAAGTTCTTTAAATCTTATAAGAGCATATTAAGATTAGAGCGACACCGGTTAGGATCCTACGGTTCCCTCGTTTATTTTCTATTAGATTCACTTAGTCCAAATGAACTTACTAAACTCAACTTAATGAGTTCCATAATTTTATTTAAACCATGGGAACCCTCGTTAGCAACCATAAGTTACCTCATCCGAGGGATTCCCGATCATACGATAGAGACATCTTAACTTACTTGATGTTGTAGTTTTATATGAAGTTTGTGATTAAATTTTGAGTTAATTTATTTTTTGAATGTAGTGACGATGAATTTTATCTTGGTTGATTTTAGTTTTAGTTTTGGGTTATGGTTTTGGTTATGTGGCTATTCTGATAGTTTTAGTTTTCATGCACGGTGACAACGTTGTTTAGCATGCAAATTTGCAGGTATAAAAATATAGTATGAAAGTACAAGAAAGACAACGCTGAAAACTATAAAAGTGTACCTCACGAGTCTTCTCGTTCCACCACCTGAGACTTAAAATGCATGTTACGACAGTTTATGAAGAGCAGGAAAGGTAAAATTTTGGAAATTTTCCTAACCCTATGTCATATCTTGTTGAGTCCTTAAAAGTTTAAATTTAGGATGATTTCATTGAGCGAAGAATATTATGTTTAATATGCCTCTGAGGTCTCCAACAAGTTAGGAGAGGGAAGCAGGTCCATGCCTCCCTCTCACCAACTGGTGAAAAAGCCTCGAGTCCATTTAAACTTATTATATTGTCTAGTGGTTCATCCTGTAAAATTACTCAGTGAACCCTGATGTCTCAATTATCCCTAAGAATAGGGTAATTGTCATTTATCATATAATTTAAAAATTGTGGGGATGAAGACCCTTAAAGAGGCAAGTTAATGTATATTGAACACTTAGCCAAATTTTTAATCTAAATTGGGCTTAGTGTTGTTTTAAGGATGTTTGATTTAATTATTTTTTATTTATTTAATCAATTTTTTATTTAGCTCAAGTCATCACTAAGCCCTTAAGACCTAGGTGAGTGTCTTAATTTGTTTTGAAAAGGGTTAAGCTTTAAGTGGTCATGATTCATGATTTGGACTCTATTTGAAAAACTAAAATAGGAGTATTAAATTGATTAATTATTGGCTTCAAAAGTCATACCCCTAAGTCCAGCATCATTTAATTTTAATAAACTTCCAAATTTTAATGATTTAGAAATTTATTAATCCTAATTAAGAAATTGAGATTGGTTTCTACCAATTAACCCCTTTATATTTCAAACATCAAATCAATTGATTAAGATTAGAGGTTACCCATTTTCCCTCCTTGAATTAAGCCAAATGTTAATTAAGGTAAAATTTTCAAAATTACACATTTGCCACAAAGGCTCTAACATCCCATAATATGTCAAATTTAATTCAAATGACTTTGAAATTTTTATCCTATCTCATTCATGGGTCAATTAGGACATCAGAGGAGAAAAATATGATTTTTAAAGATTTAATTTAATTTATATAATTATTTTCATGCAAAAATAGGATTTTCCAAAGAAAATTTCTAACTTGACCAAGGTAACTTCTAATATCTTGAAATTTTTACTGGAGGTAGACCTAGACCAAAGAGCCTTTGGATCAAATTTTATAATTTTTTGAATTCTCTGTGATTTATTAAAATTATATTAAGTTATGGGATATTTAATAAAAAATAAAATATTTTAAATGGTAAAAATTAAGTTTTATCTTTTTGAAAAATCTCCCTAAGATCGGAGAACTCACAGGATCAAGTTTTATATTTTTCTGATGTTTTTTTGATTTATTGGAATTATTTTAGTAAAAACTCATTTTTTAGCTTTTTTTTTAAAAAATATTTTTAAGATTTAATATTCAATATCTTTATTTAGAAAATCAGGAGAAATATTCTAATTATTTTTAAGTGATTAAGAACCAATTTAGAACATTTCCATGAATTTTATTATTTTTGTGTTTTTTATGAATTTTTTTTATTATTCAAATATTTAAAATAGGCTAAAAATTAAGTTTTTATTTTAAATATAATTTTATTTTTAGAAAATATCCCTGATCACACAGAACTCAAAAAACTAAGTTTCATAATTTTTTGAGTTATATTTTGATTTTTAAAAATCATTTAAATGCCAAGAATGGTATTTATCTTTAAAAATCAATTTAAATTGTCAAATGAACTCAAAATATTTTGAAATTTTTATGATGAGTTCTCTGGATCATAAACCACAGTGGAGATAAGAAATTACGTCATTTAAATGTTTATATTTTCCAAAATTAATTATCTTAGTGATTTAGTGTTTGTAAAATTTAAGTGCATTTTAATTAAATGTTTATATTTTCCAAAATTAATTATCTTAGTGATTTAGTGTTTGCAAAATTTAAGTACATTTTAAATGACTTGACCCATGAATTATTTCCAAAGGCTTCTCTAGTCATGGTGGACCTTATAGTTTTAATTGACTTGACCCATGAAATTATTTTCAAAGGTTTCTCTGGTCATGGTAGACCTTCAAAATTTTTTTAGGATTTAATAATCAATATGCTAATTTCCATGATTATTTTAAGGAAATAATGTGGAATAACTTGAAAAATATAGATCTCTGTATAGGAACCTCCTCTAACTTTGGAGAAATCAGAGAATGTTTCCCCTGACAGAGGTTGCAACATGTCAAAGTTTCAATGCAAGATGATATATCAATATGCATGGAGAATCAAATGATTCAAAATAGTGTTTAATTAATTAAAAATAACATATGCATAACATGGTCTTGAAATTTATTCCACATGCTCTCCTCTATTCACTGAGCAAGAGGGTATTTTTATTTTATTTTTGTGATTTTTTTACACAAAGTTATAGATTTTTAAATTAAGGGTATTTAAATAAATAAGAAAAGCCCTATTTATCTCTTTAAACCGCGCATGCCACCTCATCCTTCGACGGCTCCGAAGACATGCGTGGCGCACTCTAGTTGGATGCCGCCGTCCACACAGCTTGCTGACTCGTCCCGCAGCTTACGTTTCAAAGAACTGTCCGACTCGATCTTGGCCATCCATGTGATACACGCGTGATCAAACGGCTCCCCATCATCATCCTCGATAGAATGATCCCGTGACTATCCACACTAAAACCTTAAAATCTCAGCCTAGACTGAACCAAATCACTTCGGGTTTGATCTTACGGACTGGTCTAAGTGAGACGAACACATTCATACGATTAATGTACCACGAAATCAAGTCTAAGTAGATGAAGAATCAAAATAAGCTCGGGAGGAGGAGAAGTTTTATACCTTTGCTCGGAGAAGGGAGGCTTTAATCAGAGATTTTCGGCACGTTCGTTGGGGTCCAAGGAGGCTATGGATTGAGTCCCTGGTCTTGGTGTAAGGCCTAGTTATGAATTCGACCAAGCTAGATTTCAGGTGTTGGTCTAGAGCTATGATGGAGGCTATCTCTTACTGTTGTGAAGATGTGGGCACAAGAAATTGGAGTTTGGTGGAGTGTGGAGGTGTATTGTGTTCTGTTTTGGTTTCCGGTAAGGTTTCAAGCTCAAAATTGAGCTCCAGCAATGGGAAATGGTGGGGGAAAATGGTTGGAATGCACTAAGGGGATCTTAGGGAAGCTCTATGTGAAGTTTGGAGAGTCTTCTCTGGGAAAATTTCAGCACACCTCCCATGGCCGTGTGAGGTGAGTTTTTATAAAAATGTCTATAGAGTGGCTCTCAGGGCATAAGTTTCGGTGCATTGGTAGGTGGAGGGACAATTTGATTTGGATGAGCTGGCCTCTAGGTTTGATTTGGGTGAGGTGCCATGGGAGTGGCTTTCGGTTTTGGGCTTTCCCGGCCACTAGGCTGGCCGACCGGCAAGGGGGAGGTGGCTAGGAGCTCAGGGAACCCAGAGGAATCCATCACAAAAACTTAATGCAAATGTGTTTTGATTTGGCAAGGATATCTTAAGCATGTGCATTTTTGGAAATAAGATCCCTTAATTTGGGGGACCTTTGGTCCATGGCTTGATTTAGGTGATTTCATGGTGTTTGGACTGGTCACTAAGTCCAACTAATGGCTGTGGTGGAGTTAATTTGGTGACTTTAGGGTGGTTAGGTCACATTTAGTGCATGGGTCCAAGCGAGTGCAAATGAACAAAACTTGCGTTTGGGCTAGGTTAGCCATGTTAATTGGCCCAAATAAATGTTGCATTTGGTTTAGATGATCATAAGGAACAACTTTGGTGAAGGATGGAAGTGTTTTGAGTTCAATTGAGGGGTCATTTTGAAGGAAATTTGAACTTTAATCAATTTGGTCATGTTGGGCTAGGTTTGGGTCTAACTTGGGTTAGCCTTGGGATAAGTCCAAATTGATTTTTGTAAATGGTCAATATGGACCTCATGAAGAGTTTTCAACATTAATTGGATGCAAATTTAGAGGTAAAGGCAATAAATTAGGTGAAATTTGGGGCTAAATTTGGGAATTTTGGATTTAGGCCAAAATCAAATGGATTTGAGACTTTACCAAGGCCAATTGATGGTTGATTTCGGTGTATAGGAATGTTATAAATATTTTTAAACATTAATTGAGGCCAATTGACTAGCCTATTGTTTCAATTTAGTGAGATTAGGTCATATGGTCAAAATTGGGGTTTTGACCCAAATCAAAATTGGGCTCAAATCTTGGACCAATTAAGCTTGTATTTGGTTTAATTTTGGTCATATAAAAATTTAATTTGAGTTTGGGGTTGGTATTGGGGTTAATTGAGATCAAATTGATGGACATTTCAGTTGGATTTGGGGAAATTTGGGTCTTTAAAGGGCAATTTGGGGATTTTGGTTAAAGATGGTCAAATTGGCCAAATTGGGTCTTGTAGTAGTTGAGAGAAATGAAATTAGGAATAGTTGGGATTTATTGGGATTTTTTTGAGAATTTTTGGAATTTTTGGGACTTTAGTCATGGAGGGGTATTTTGGTAATTTTGGGGTGTTTTAGGGGTAAAAGGCCAAGATGGGTATTTTGGTAGATTTGAGTTACCAATCATCACCAACAAGCCATGGACCAATGGAAACCCCATTTTGGGTCCTCTACATAGTGGTCTTAGCTAAATCATAGCCCTAGGGCTAGTAGGTTTAGGGGACCATCTACACAATTATCCCAAAAGATCAAGGGATCTATGCTAGAAATTTGAGTTCAGGGTTGTGAGTGATTGTGGGTGTAGATAAGTGTAGTGAGTGCCTTAGCTCCAGACCAACAACCAAGGTCAACCCTAAGGACCAACAATCCTAAGGGTGACTCATCTTGAGTTTCCCCCACAGTGGCCCGACCTACTAATTATTTAGAGGTTGAGAGCAATATGTGGAACTTCAAGTTGAGTGGAGAAGAGTTTGGAATTTCTAATTGTGAGTGTTCCATGTCTAGTTTTCTAGGAATAGTCAACTGGAAAAGTCCTATGGCTAGACCCTAGGCTACTAAAGAGGAAAAACTAAACCTTAACAAAAAATGAGGTCAACAAATGGACCCCCAATAGATGTGGTGTGCTGGGCAAGCACCCCGCGTGTATTGGCGTTGACCGATGAGATCAACAAAAACCAATACAAACTCCTAAGTCAATAGACCCGGAAGTATGCGTAGAGTTGTGTGTGTGATTTGTTTCTGCCAGGGAATTAGCAGGTGAGTGTTTGATCAAGTCAAGAAGTAGGGACTCTCGCTGGGGATCGGAGAGTGGACTTTGAGTTATGAAATTTTAAATATTTCTGAAGGATGGCAGTCAGAATGTAAGTTTTGATCCCGAGGTGGGAATTGAAATTCAGATAAATTCAAAACAAGAGAGAGAGAGAGAGTCCGAGTGTAAGGACCGACCTCAAATATAATGAATCAGAAATGCAAGACTGATTCAAAAATAAGAATTGAAATGTGGGTCAATTCTCAAAAGAGGGTGTCAGAATGTAAGGACCGACCTCGAATGTAATGAATCAAAAATGTGGGACTGATTCAGAAGTGAGAATTGAAATGTAGGTCAATTCTCAAAAGAGGGTGCCAGAATGTAAGGACCGACCTCGAATGTAATGAATAAAAAATGTGGGACTGATTCAAAAATGAGAATTGAAATATAGGTCAATTCTCAAAAGAGGGTTTCAGAATGTAAGGACCGACCTTGAGTGTAATGAATCAGAAATGTGGGAATGATTCAAAAGTGAGAATTGAAATGTAGGTCAATTCTCAAAAGAGGGTGTCGGAATGTAAGGACCAAACTTGAATGTTATGAATTAGAAATGTGGGACTGATTTGGAAGTGAGAATTGAAATGTAGGTCAATTCTCAAAAAAGGGTGCCGGAATGTAAGGAATGACCTCAAATGTAATGAATCAGAAATGTGGGACTGATTCAGAAATGAGAATTGAAATGTTGGTCAATTCTCAAAAGAGGGTGTTGGAATGTAAGGACCGACCTCGAATGTAATGAATCAGAAATGTGGGACTGATTCAGAAGTGAGAATTGAAACGTAGGTCAATTCTCAAAAGAGGGTTAGTAGCGTTGAATTTATAGAAATGTATCATTTGAAAAAGGTTGATCTTGTTGAAGAAGATTTATAAAGCTTTGTGAGTTTTTTGTGCAGAATGTGAAATTCTGCAAGGATGTGCAGCGAGTTAACGTAGATAACGATGGTTGTGTTGCGCGCATAAAGAGTAGGAAATTCCTAAAACGAAAGCATCCAGCCAGCAGGTTTATCTCATTTTCTTGTTATTTTTATCACATTTAATTTTTCAAAATACGTTTTTAAAATTTTAATTTTAATAGGCTGATTTAAAAATAAATTTGTTTTATTGTTTATTTGTTGGTGATTATTTTTCACTTGTGTTTTGTTTGTTGTTGAAGATTTGTTGTTTCATTCTTTGTTCATTGAAATTCTGAACCATCGCATGGTTCATGGCTTTCATCCATCACACAAAAAGGCAACTGACAAAAAAGCACAATTTGAGAGAAATTTCCATTAATCTGCTTCAATAAAGATGCTACAGATCAAACATAAGCTAATGCCTCAAAAAG
Organism: Phalaenopsis hybrid cultivar; assembly: GCA_002079205.1. Classification (NCBI taxonomy): domain Eukaryota; kingdom Viridiplantae; phylum Streptophyta; class Magnoliopsida; order Asparagales; family Orchidaceae; genus Phalaenopsis; species Phalaenopsis hybrid cultivar. Next base: position 64,366 of record JXCR01142735.1, on the reverse strand, counting down.
GTACATCATGTAACCTATGCCGAAATACTTTGAGAATCATCTCATGATATGAATACACTGTAGACTGCATACATCAGATACATGTCATGGTGCTAAAAGAAAGTAAACCCTCTGTGCTAGGTATGTTGAGCTCCTGATCAAGCATACCTTCTAAGTCATGCTCCAGGATAAGAGTTCCCTTTGCATGTACTTAGAGGTACAACCTTCTCATAGCTTGTATGGAAACAACTCCTCTAATTCTAGGTCCTGCTGGAATGTGTACGATATTTTACTGTCATCCATTCTGAGGAAGGTTACAGACACCCTACGGTGTCATACCCCTGGAATGCAGTGCTTGACAATGTCTGCACCGTTGCCCTTGAGAACAAGTACTGAATCGACTGGAAGAGGAACCTCTACAGAACCTTTGAATTCACCAGGGCCGACAACATCAATTTCTTTTCCAAACATGATATTGCTTTTACTCATGAACGAGACAGTGCAGAAAGGCCTCACAAAATCATGATGGTCGATATGTGGGGGAATGCAGTCACCTTCTTCATAAATGTTAATGATGCAACTGTTGGGAATGCAAGTAGCGGGTAGAATATTCCACTTGACCATTCTCTTGATCATCCATTTTATTTTTGGTGGTAACAGATCCACTTGGTCGTATCTGAGGATCCCAGGCGGATTCCCCTGTATGTCGTTCGTAAAATTGTAGCAACAGTCACATTGAATGGTGATTCTTCCCTTTCCCCGCATCCATTTCTTTGGCTCAGAATATGTTCTCTCCATGAGAAGGCCCGTTCGGCCTCTGTCTCTTAAATCAAAGATGCAGTCTAGGATGCTTCTTTAATCAGTTTCAGAGAAAACCCTGGTGCACAGCTCCAGGCCTTCCAATATATTGATGAATTTTCCTTGAACCTCTTCATAGAAAAAAAATTCTCTTTTATTTACTCTGCTTATCTTGTAGTATTCTACCATACCAGGAGTTGGCAGCTACCATGGGCGTTCGTTCCTTCGGGCCTTGGTGGGAACCCAAACTGGTGTTGGTTGATCAGGAATATGAGATTGAGCATCCAGTGGAATGTATGATCCTAGGCTCCATGGTGCGTGTTGATCCGTCCCCAGTGGAACATATGGTTCATTTGTCGCGAATTATGGAGTCTGAGACTTGTTGGTGCTTGAAGTGTATTCCTGTAATGTACTAAAACACTGTAGATGCAGAATTTTGCAATCCGGGCATTCTACAAATGCGCCTGTGACTGATGTCCCGACTGGTACCTTAATTTTGCATGTTGGGCAACCTCTGCATAAGATATCTGGAATTGGGAGCATATCTGATTCTGTCACAAATCCTGACTCTTCATCTATAGTGGGCAGGCTGGCAGAAGTTTCTCTCAGATCTGGGTCGTAAATATGTTCCTCAGGAATGGGGGTAAGAAAACTGCTCATGTCTCTCTAGGGTTTGCGTTCCTGTTGCAGAAAGGCTCTCTATTTCTTTCGACTGGTATTTATGCGCTGCGTCCTGTGGAGCGGAGTATCCAGTAATTGTTCACTACGGGCGGCTATCAGGTCCCTTGCTGGAGTAGCTATCATGGAGGGCAGACGGCTGGGCCCCTCCATCGGATCTCGTTCCTCAATCACGTTTTTACCTTTACGTGATACATTGTCTTGAGTGGTCACCCTAAACAGTGAAGGCAGTCCCTCCTTTTCTTCATTGTTTACTACGTCCATTAGAGGACCCTCCTAGTCCATATCAATCTAGTTTAAATCCACGTTGAAATCTATGGCACCTCCTTGCGGCGCCATCTCTTCATTAAGTGTGAGGTTCCAGCCATCTTGGAAGGCAAAGATCAGCCTCTATCGTGACATTTTTTTGCAGACGACAGAAAAAAACATCAGTGGGCCGAAGCTTGTCATGAACAAGAACAAAACAAAGTATTTATTAAAGTAAATTTTAGTTTGTTTTGGTGAAGAGGATTATTCATTTTATGTGTGAGTTTCGTTTAATTTAGTAGGGTATTTAAATTCAAAAGTAGAAAAGAGAACGTGTAAAATTGAAAAATCATTCTTAAAATTTTCATTATATTGAGGTCAATTACAAAATTTGGACCCAGTCATAGACATTTGGCCATATAGATAACTCTAAAACAATCAAAGTTTCAAAGTTTCAAAGCAAGCAGAGGCAAGCGGAGGTAGGCGGCATCAGGTTGCGCAATAAGTTTTCAGGTATCGTCCATTTATCAGTAACATGGGTCTTTCACCCCGGAAGTCCACTGACTGGTAGGCTCTTCCTGTATAGACCTTCTCAACGACGAATGGTCCCTCCCAAGTTGGCTCGAATTTCCCACTTATTTTGCGGCGTGCAAGAATAGGTCTTTTGAGCACAAGTACGAGGTCACCAATTTTGAATGTCCTTGGGCGGACCAATTTGTCATGGGCTTGTACCATCTTTGCCTGGTAGAGATCCAAATGTTGTTGTGCTTCCAATCATTTTCCTTCGAGACTCTCCAGTTCTTCAAGTCTAAGTTTTGCGCTTTCTTCCGTTGTGAGTTGGTTGGCAACAACGAATTTGAGAGATGGTGTCTGGATTTCTAGCGGTAGCACGATCTCGGTCCCGTACACGAGCATATAAGGTGTACACTGAGTGGGAGTCCTGAAAGTCATCCAAAGGCCCACAAGGCTTCTAACAGTTTGTTATGCCAATCCCTCTTGTTTTCATCCAGTGTTTTCCTTAAAATCTGTACCAGTGTCTTGTTGAAAGCTTCATCCAGACCAATTGCCCCGGGATAGTAAATTGTAGAGTATCTCCAATCTATCCCATGTCTTCTGACAAAATTGTTGATCTTTGTGCTTTTAAAAGCTGTCCCATTGTCTGAGATTATTCTTCGCGGTACTCCAAAACGGTAGATAATTTGGCCTTTAAAAAATTGAAGGACGTGTTGTGTCATAACCTCACGTACCGGTTCTGCCTCTGCCCATTTGGAGAAGTATATTGTAGCGGCAAGTATAAACATGTGTACTCTGGAAGATAGATGGTATATCAGACCGTTATGTTTGTGCTCCAACAGTCGAATGATCACGAGGCAACTGTTGGGTGTAGGTAACACATTCGGAGGCTGGTGTAAGACCACCCCATGCACCTGGCATTGGTGACATCTTCTGCATCGAATGGCCACGAGGCAACAGTTGGGTGTAGCACATTCGGAGGTTGGTGTAAGATCACCCCATGCACTTGGCATTGGTGACATCTTCTGGCTGTATCCATGCAATCAGACATCATTGCTGGCCAATAATACCCGAGTCTTTTGATCTTCATTTTCATTTTTGGTCCCGACTGGTGAGCGCCAGACA
>JXCR01142735.1:12397-60878 GCA_002079205.1 Phalaenopsis hybrid cultivar | reverse complement strand
GACATAGCCCTTCTTGTGATGTGGTGCGCCTCAAACTTGTCCTCTGGCAGCTTTCCAGTATGCAAATATTCTATTAATGGCTAGCGCCAATCTTTGTTGATGTATGCAACTGTATTTATTGTTTCTTCTTTTCCAAGCTTGTGTAGAGTTTCAAAGTGGTTTCGAGACAAGACTCGTCTTCCCTGTACTGTGACTTTGATGGAATCTTTCGGGGAACATGCCATCTCCTTAGCAAGTTTTGCTAGAGCGTCGACATGGGCATTATCTCCCCAAGGAATCCGGTAGCAAGTCACGTAAGGGATTTGCTCCAGAAGCTTCATTGTGTACTGATGGTATTCTGCTAGTCTTGGTTTCAGAATTCTGTATTGTCCGGTGACTTGCTGGATAACGTGTTGGGAGTCTCCATAAATGACAATATTCGTTATATCCATTGAAATTGCCAACTCCAATCCGGTGATTAAAGCTTCGTATTCTGCTTCATTGTTGGTGCACGGGTCTATCAGGTGGTATGAGAACCTCAACATACCCTTATCTGGCGTAATAAAAATCAAACCAATCCCTGCTTTGCCTGGTATAACTGTGTCTGATCCTTTTTCTTTTCTGGCTGATGAAGCACCATTGAAGTACATTTCCCAACGCTGCGCACTAGAAAATTCCATTTGTAGTATTTGCTTGTCTCGTAACTCGTCGCTGAGAGTGGACCAAGCTGGCAGTGGGTGTGCAGCGAGAAAGTTTGCTAAAATTTGTCCCTTGATAGCACGGAGGGGAATGAAAGTTATATCAAATTTCAATAAGATCATTGATCATCTTGCTAAACGTCCGGAGAGTGTTGGTCGGGTTATCAAATATTGCAATGGATTAACTTTCGAAATTAGGGTAATCTTATGAGAAAGCATGTAATGTCTAAGCTTTTGAGCGGCGAAAATTAATGTCAGACAATGCTTCTCAATAGGTGGATACCTTATCTCCATCGGTATTAGACGACGACTCAAGTAGTAGAGCGCATTTTCTTTTCCCTCCTCATTGACTTGGGCTAAGAGGGCTCCAAGAGAGTCATCTAAAGCCGCGGTATAATGTATCAACGGTTTCCCTGGGATAAGGGCTGCCAAAACAGGAGGTGTCATTAAATATTTTTTAACGTCCTCAAACGCCCGCTGGCATTTCTCTTCCCACATAAATTTGGCTTCCTTTTTAATCAATGCCGAGAAAGGCTGACACCTACCTGAGAGATTAGAAATAAAGCGTCTTAGATATGCCAACTTCCTCTGGAAGGAACGTAGCTGCTTCAAGGTTGTAAGGGGAGGCATTCCCAAGATAGCTTTAATCTTATCCAGGTCCATCTCGATTCCCCGATGATGGACAGATGAATCCTAGAAATTTCTCAGAGGTAACGCCAAAGGCGCACTTTAAGGGATTCATTTTAAGGTCATATCGTCGTAACCATTCAAACGCGATCCTCAAATCGTACAAATGGTCTATTTTTTGTCTACTTTTGATGACCAAATCGTCCACGTAGCATTCTACTTGATTATGGATGAGGTCGTCAAAAATCTTTGTCTGGATGCTCCGCTACAAAGAACTCAGCATAAAAATGCTAGCCACTGAAAGCAGAGGGCTTTCTTATGATAAGAAAGAAGATGCTAGAAAGAGGCAGAGAATTTACTTACCCCTATTCCTTAATGGAACATTTATGATACAGGCATGCGAGAAACCTCTTCCAGCTTTCCTGCTATAGATGAGGAGTCCGGGTTTGTTTCAGAGCTGGAAATGCCACCAGCTTCAGATGTTCTTTGCATGGGTTGCCCGACCTGCAAAGCTGAATGACGGCACGAGCGTCAGCTACGGGGGCATTTGTGGAATGCCCGAACTGTAATTTCCTACACCTACGCACTACAACTCCTTAGATAAGTACGAATCTACTAATGATGGGTTTTATACCATTGATTGCCCAATGGGGGAGTCGTATGTCCTGCTAGGAATAGATCAATATGTCCCGTGGAATCCAAAGCCATATGCCCTTTGGATGCCGAGTCACACATTCTGTTTGCGCCAGAATCAGCACCAGCTTGGGTTCCCGTCGATGTTGATATGAGGGAATATCCTCGACAACCACCAATTCTCAGTACGATATAGTACTATAATATGAGCAAAGTGAAAAAAAGAAATTTTGAATTCTACGAAGAAGTACAAGGGAGGTTCATCAACATATTAGAAGGATTGGAATTATACACCAGGGACCTCTCAGAAAGTGTTGAATGAAACATTCTCAACTGTATTTTTAACCTGAGAGATAGAGGTTGAGCAGGTCTGCTTATGGAAAGAACTTATTCTGAGCCAATAAAGTGAATGAGAGGAAAGGGGAGGATAACTATCCAGTGCGGCTACTGCTACAACTTCTCCAACGATAGACAAGGAAATCCTCCTGGGATTCTCAGGCATGATCAGGTGGATCCACTACCTCCAATGATAAAATGGATGATTAAAAGAATGTTCAGATGGAGTATACTGCCAGCTAACTGCATCTCTAACAATTGCATCATCAACATATACGATGAAGGAGAGTGCATACCTCTGCACATTGATCATCATGACTTTGTGAGACCTTTTTGCACGATTTCATTCATGGGCAAAAGCAACATCCTACTTGGAAAAGAATTTGATATCATTGATCCTGGAAAATTCAGATGAGCTATATAAATTTTGATGTCTGTTGGTTCAGTGCTAGTCCTTAAAGGAAATGGGGTGGACGTCGCCAAACAATGTATTCCAGAGGTGCGACACCGCATGGTGTTCGTGACCTTTTGACAAATGGATAACAACAAAATACCATATGAGATTCAACTAGATCCAAAATTGGAAGAACTGCTACTATATGAGCTATGTGAGGGTTGTACCTCTATGTACATGCAAAGGGAACTCTTGTCTTGGAGCGTGGCTTAGAAGGTCTGCTCAATCATAAGCTTGTCACACCAGGAACAGAGATTCAAAGGGTTTACTTATGTTTTACTGTACTACTTTACAACATATATGATATGTATTAGACATGCTGAGTTTATGATATATACTTGGCATCATACATTTGTGGATGTACTTTGATGCAGTTATCATGTTGTACTTTTTGGGGCTTTGGCCTACATTCAATCTGTAACATTTATTGGAACAGTTTAATGAAGTTTCTTTCAAAAATTTGTCCTTTTTTTTAATTTCTTTTGTGTGTGATGAATAAAAGCCATGGACCATGCATTGGTTTGAGAATTAAAAGAATAAATAACAAAAAAATGAAACAAAAAAAAGTTGATGATAAAATTTAAATAAAAATAACAAACAAGCAAACAAGAAAACAACTCTCTTTTAAAAAAAAATCGACCAAATAAAATTAAATTTTTGAAAATATATTTAGAAAATTAAACATGATAAAAATAACAAGAAAAGAAAATAAATCTGTTGAGTTGATTCTCTCAATTTTGAGGTCTCTTACTCTTTGCTCGCGCAACACAACTATCTTTGTCTGCACTAATTCTCTTAACATCTCCGCGAAGTTTCACGTTCTACACAAAATCTCACAAAAGTTTCACAAATCTTCTTCAACAATATCAACCTTTTCACATGACACATATCTATGGGTTCAACATCACAAACTCTTTGTAAATTTCAATTCTCATTTTTGGAATTAGTCTTTAACTTCTGGTTCCCTTCTTTTGAGGTCATTCCTTAACTTCTGACTCTCTCTTTTGAGATTGAACCTTAACTTTCAATTCTCATTTTAGAATCAATCCTTAACTTCTGATTCACTCTTTATGAGGTCAGTCCTTAACTTCCGACTCTCTTTTGAGATTGATCATTAACTTTCAATTTTCATTTTAGAATCAGCCCTTAAATTCTGATTCCTCCCTTCTTTCGATGTCGGTCTTTAACTTTCGACTCTCTTTTGAGATTGATCATAAAATTTCAATTCTCATTTTAGAATCAGTCCTTAACTTTTGATTCCTCCCTTCTTTCGACGTCGGTCCTTAACTTTCGACTATCTTTCGATATTGATCATTAACTTTCAATTCTAATTTTAGAATCAGTCCTTAACTTCTGATTCACTCTATTCAAGGTCGGTCCTTAACTTTGGAGTCTCTTTTGAAATTGATCCTTAACTTTCAATTCTCATTTTGGAATCAGTCCTTTAACTTCTGATTCACTTCTTAACGAGGTCGATCGCTAACTTCCGACTCTCTTTTGAGATTGATCATTAAATTTTAATTCTCATTATAGAATCAGTCCTTAACTTCTGATTCACTTCTTTTTTAGGTTGATCCTTAACTTCCGACTCTCTTTCAAGATTGATCCTTAACTTTAAATTCTCATTTTAGATTTAGTGCTTAACTTCTGATTCACTTTTTTTCGAGGTCGGTCCTTAAATTCTGACTTTATTTCAAGATTTTTCCTTAACTTTCAATTCTCATTTTATTTTTCCTTAACTTTCAATTCTCATTTTAGAACCAGTCCTTAACTTCTGATTCACTCTTTTTGAGGATGGTCCATAACTTCCGACTCTCTTTTGAGATCGATAATTAACTTTCAATTATCATTTTAGAATCAGTCCCTAACTTCTAATTCACTTCTTTTCGAGGTCGGTACTTAACTTCTGACTCTCTCTCTTGAGATTGATCCTTAACTTTCAATTCTCATTTTGGAATCAGCCCTTAACTGCTGATTCCTTTCCCTTCGAGGTCGGTCCTTAATTTCTGACTCTCTCTTGATATTAATCCTTAAATTTAAATTCTCATTTTGGAATTAGCCCTTAACTTCTGATTCCTTTCCTTTCGAGGTCGGTTCCTAACTTCCGACCCTCTTTCAAAATTAATACCTAAACTTTATATCCCACTTTGGGTCAGCACTTACATACTAATTCCCATCCTCTATGAACACTTGAACTCTGATAACTCAAAATCAACTCTCCAATCTATAGCGAGAGTTCCTACTTCTTGACATCGATCAAATATTCATCTTCTAATTCCCCAGCAAAAACAAATAACACATACAATTCTACACCTTCTTTTAAGTGTGTTGACTTAAGAGTCTGCGTTGGTTTTATTGATCTCGTCGGTCAACGCCAATATGTGCGGTGTGCTTGCCGAGCACACCACACCTATTGGGGGTCCATTTATTGACCTCACTTTTGGTTGAGGTTCAGTTTTTCCTCTTTAGTAGCCTAAGGTCTAGCCATAGTGACCTCACTTTTTGTTGAGGTTTAGTTTTTCCTCTTTAGTAGCCTAAGGTCTAGCCATAGGAATTTTATGTTGATTATTCCTAGAAAACTAGAAAATGAACCCTCACCATTAGAAATTCCAAACTCCTCTTTACTCAACTTGAAGTTCCACATAGTGGTCCTACCTCTAGCACTTAGTAGGTGGGGTCATTATGGGGGAGCCCAAGGAGAGTTCCCATAGGATTGCTTGACCTTAGGGTTGACCCTGGGTGTTGGTCTAGAACTAAGGTACCCACCTCACTCAAAATCACTCACAATCACTCACAAATATAAACCCAAAATTTCTTGACTTTGATAACTTAATCATTTAAGAGACTCATGTAGATGGTCCTCTAAACCCACTGACCCTAAGCCAACGTTTAGCTAAGACCAGTATATAGAGGACACAAATGGGGTTTCCTTTAGTCCATAGCTCATTTATGGTGGTTGACACCTTAATTTTACCAAAAATACTCAACTTGGCCTTTTTGCCCTTAAAATCCCACAAATTACCCAAGTACCCTTGAAACCCTAAATTTGGCCAAAATTCTCAAATTTACCCAAAACACCAATTTTTTTCAAAAATCATTTCAAACCTCTTAAAAACATCTGAATTACCCAAAATCACCAAAAAATTTTCAAATTACCAAAATGTCCCTCCTTAGCCCAAAATTCTAAAAATTTCAAAAAATCCCAAAAATTCCCAAAACCTTTCAAATATTCCTAATTTCATTTTTCTCAACTATCACATGGCCCAATTTGACCATTTTGTTCAAAACCCCCAAATTGCCTTTAAAGGCTCAATTTCCTTAAATTCACTTCAAATGTCGATCAATTTGGTCCCAATTTACCCCAATTTAAATTCTAAACTCAAATTTACTTCCTATATGACCAATATAAACAAAATCTAAGCTAAATTAGCCCATGCTTTGAGATCAATTTTGTTCTAAGTCAAACCCCCAATTTTAGCCATATGACTTGGTTCTAGCAATTTGAACCCCATGGCCTACTCCATTGGTCTCAATTTGAATCCTAAATTCTTCATAACACTTCTATAAATGAAACTTGACCTTTAATTGATCTTGGTGAAGCCTCTCATTAAATTTAAACCCAAATCCAAAAATCCCAATTTTTGCCTTAAATTAGCCATGTCTCACAATTTCACCAAAGTGATTGTCGTAGCCCCAAAATTTCCACTCCATTCCTTCATCAAAAATCTTCATAACATCTCCCTTGATAATTTGGATCATTCAATTTAGTCAAATTCCAAGCCTAGCTCAACCTAAGCCCAAGTATAGTCCAACATGCCCAAATTGACCAAAATCTCAAAATCCTTCAAATTGAGCTTTCATTTGAACTCAAAATTACATCAATACTTCACCAACAATTTTCATTACAATCATTTACACAAATTTGATCAATTAATTGGGCTTAAAGTCATGGCTAGCCTAACTCAAACCTAGGCTTTGGTCATTTGGATCAATATTGGACCCATGCACCAAAATTGACCTAGCCATGCTAAATTAGTCAAGGCAAAGCCACCACAGCCAAATTTTGGACCTTATTGACTAGGCTAAACCCCATGAAACAACCCAAATGAGCCATGGACCAATGGATCCCCAAATCAAGGGATTTATTTCCAAAATAGCTTAAGCTTAAGGGATTTTTGCCAAAACTAAACATCTGCCCAAATAAATTGTTGTGATAGATTCTGCTGGCTCACCTGACCTCCTAGCCACCTCCCCTAGCCTTTTTGACCAACCTAGTCACCTGAGGAGCCAAAACTATGTGCCACCCTCAAGAAATCCAAATCAAATTCAAACCTAGAGGCCACCTCATCTCATTTTAAAATTAGAGCTTCTCTGTGCTCCACATAAGCATCATTTTACACCCCGCAATTGGCCCACAGAGCCGCCCTAAGCCATTTTTATGAAAGCTCCACCTCCATGGCCATGAAGGGGTGCTAAAAAATTTCTTAAGGATAGCCTCTGAAATTACTCCTTGAGCTTCCTTTAGACCTCCACAGTGCAATCCAACCACTCCATTGCCTTAATTCCCCTTGCTGGAGTTCAATTTTGGAGCTCAAATCCTTGTCGGACATAGGACATTTTTCACCACACCTCCATAGTGCACCAAATCCAAATTAAACTCCCCCACACCATCACCACATTGACCTAAGACAAAGTCCTATTAAATCCCCCTCATACAGAGCCTCTAAGATAGCTCAAGGCCAACACCAAAATTTGGCCTGGATCGAATTCGGGTCTAGACCTTTCACCACGACCAGAGGCTCAAACCTTAGCCTCCTTAGACCTCCACGAACGTGTTGAGCACCTCTGATTGAAGCTTACCTTCTTAGAGCAAAGGTATTGAACTTCCCTTCTTCCTGAGCTTATTTTGATTCTCCATTAGATTAGGGTTAGTTTAATGGCATGTTTACCATATGGATATGTTCGTCACACTTAGACAAGTCCACAAGATCAAACCTGAGGTCATTTGGTGGAGAAATGAGTGGGATCTTAGGGTTTTAGTGTTAAAGGTCACGGGTTAGTCTATTTGGGGACAATTACGGGGAGCCATCCGATCGTGTGTTTATCTCATCAACGGACGAGATCTGGTCGGCTGAACTGTTGGTGCGTGAACCGCGGGACGCGTGGCTACCGAGTAGGATGGCGGCGCCCACCCAAAAGATGATGCGTGAAGCTTTGGAGACACCTAGGATGAGGTGGCGCCGCGCATTTAAGTAGATAAATAGGGAATTAAATAAATTAAAAAATTATCCCTAACTTCAAAATCCATATTATGGTGTAGAAAAATCACAAAAATAAAATAAAAATATCCTCTTGCTCAGTGAACAGAGGAGAACAATGGAAATAATTTGAAGTTTATTTGATGCATATTCTATTTTTACTTAATTAAATAGTGTTTTGAGCCTTTTAATTCTCCATGCATGTAGACTGTTATTTACATAAATTAATCATGCTAATTAGCATGTTGTTTAGAAAAAAATTAAGAAAATTTTGGAAGGTTTACCATGACTGGAGAACCCTTCGAAAAATGTTTCATGGTCTAAATCATTAAGAGCACACCTAATTTCCACGAACCCTAAAATGTAAAAAAAATTAATTTTGGGCAACACAAACATCTAAATACTTGGTTTTTAATCTCCAATGTAATTTGAATTTCAAAGAACTCCCAATAAAAATTTAAAAATATTTGGAGCTCATCTCATAACTCAAAATGATTTTCTAAGTTAAATGTCATTTTTAACACTAAAATGATTTTTAACAATTAAAATAAAACTAAAAAAAATACAAAAAATTGGTTTTCGGAGTTTTATGTGATCAAAGGAATTTTATAAAAATAAATTTGTAATTAAAATAAAAATTCCATTTTTAAGTCTTTCCTTATTTAAATAGTAAAAAAAATGATAAAAATCAGAAAATAATAAAATTCATGAAAGTCTTATAAACTTTTTCCTAAGCACTTAGGAACATTTGGAATATTTTTCCTAATTTTATAAGTGATGATATTGAATTTTGAAGCTTAAAACAATTTTTGAATGCTAAAAATGGACTTTCACTAAAATAATTCTAACAATTCAAACAAAAATAAAAAAAATATGAAATTTTGTTCGTTAAGTTTCTTGACTTTAGGGAGATTTAATAAAAAAAATAAAACTTAATTTTTCACATTTAAAATATTTTGTAATTAATAATTACTCTAGAAATTAAAATAATTCTAATAAATCAAATTAAATTCAAAAAACCATGAAATTTAGTCCCAATGATTGTCTAGCCTAAATATACCTCCAGTATAAATTTTAAGGGATTAGGATTTAACTTGGTCAAGTTAGGGAATTTTCTTTGAAAAATCCTATTTCTTGCATATAAATAAATAATTAAATTAAATTAAAATTTGAAAAATTAAATTTTCTCTGCTGATGTCTTAATTGACCCATGAGTGAGGTGGGATGAATATTTCAAAGTCATTTGAATTAAATTTAATGAATTATGAAGTATTAGAGCCTTAGGGGCAAAGATGTAATTTTGGAAATTTAGCCTTAATTAACATTTAGGCTCAATTCAAGAAAAGGGAGATGAGTAGCTTTTGATCCTAATCAACGTATTTTGATGATTGAAACACAAGAGAATAATTGGTAGAAATTAATCTCACTTCTTCCAATTAAAGGATAAATTTGTAATTTCCTTAAATTATTAAAGTTTGGAAGTCTAGTCAATTAAATGATCCTAGACTTAAGGGTATGATTTTGGGTGTTGATAACTCACTAATTTAACACCCTTATTTGATGTTCAAATGAATTTCAAAAAATAAATCATCATCACTTAAAATTCAATCTCTTTCAAAATATAACTAAGACAACTATCAAAAGTCTAAAGGACTTAGTAGTGACCTATGCTAAATCAAATTTGGTTAAATGAGGATTTGAAAAGTGAACATAATTAAAAATTGAACATCTTTAAGAACACTACAAGCCCAAATTAAAAATTTGGCGAAGTGTCTTGACAACATTAACTTGCCTTTTTAAGGGTCTTCACCCACATAATCCTCAAATTAAATTATAAGTGATAATTACCCTACTCGTAGGGATAATTGAAACATCAATGTTCATTAAGCATTAAAGGTATTTACAAGATGGGCTATGAAGCAACATAATAAGTTTAAAAAGAGCTTGAGATATTTCACCATGCAGTGAGAGAGAAGCAAGAACCTGCTTCTTTCTCCAGATCTGCTTGATACCACAGAGGTCTACTAAACTTAATATGTTTTGCTTAACAAAAAATTATCCTTAATCAAATTAATAGGGACCCACCAAGATATGACCTAGGGTTGGGTAGATAACTAAAACCATACTTTTTTGCTTTATATAAAATTCTCACATGCATTTGAGTTTCAAGTGGTGGAACGAGAAGACTCGTCAGGTACGCATTTTATAGTTTACAGTGCCGTCCTTCTTGTACTTTCATACTGTACTTTTTATACTTATAAAACATGCATGCTAAACAACAATGTCACCCTGCATGAAAACCAAAAATGTTAGGATAGCTACAAAAAACCAAAATTAAAATCAACCAAGATAAAAATCTCCTCCACAACATTCAAAATTTAAAATAACTCAAAATTTAATCACAAACATCACAAAAACTACAACTAGAACTAATTTAAGACGTCCCTATCGGAGATCGGGAATCCCTCGGAGGAGGTAACCTACGGTTGCTAACGAGGCTTCCCACGGTATCCAAAATTTAATCACAAACATCACACAAAATACAACTTCAACTAAATTAATTCAATATTTCAAAATATAAGACAACTCAAAATTTAATCACAAATATCATACGAAATACAACTTCAACTAAATTAATATGCCTCAAAATTTAATCACAAACATCACAAAAAAAAAAAAATACAATTTCAACTAAATTAAAACGTACAACTCAAAATTTAATCACAAACATCACTAAAAATACAACTTCAACTAAATTAAAACGATCGGAGATCGGGAACCCTCGGAGGAGGTAACCTACGGTTTGCTAACGAATTTTCCCACGGTCTAAGTTGCTAACGAGGCTTCCCACGGTCTAAAAGCAAAATTTAATCACAAATATCACCAAAAAATACAATTTTAACTAAATTAAAACGTCTCTATCGGAAGGGGAATCCCTCAGAGGAGGTAACCTACGGTTGCTAACGAGGCTTCCCACGGTCTAAATGAAAGTACATAAGTCATTAAGTTGAGTTTAGTGAATTCATTTGGACTAAGTGAATCCAATAAAAAATAATGATGCTGAAACGAGGAAAACGTAGGATCCTAACTGGTCTTGCTCTAATCAACTTTAACATGCCCTATAACATTTAAAGAATTACAACCGTAGAACCCGCTGATTTGACATCATAACCTGACACCCTAAAAAACTTAAACTCATCATGACAAGGAGCTTGGAGCTAGCATGGTGGGCAGCATGACCATCTTCAATAGCAAAACCTGTCTTCCACAGCTAAAACATTCCCTTCCTTAGAATTAAACAACAATTCATAGGATTTCAAGGTTATTTGCATATGTAACATAAATCCTCACCTTATCTTTAGGCTTTTGTACAACTCTGTTGTACAATCTAAGCCCTAACTCGTCTTAGGATTCCAACATTGTCGTCTTCCATAACCTGAATCCTCACATCTTCCAGGCTATTTGTGCGATCGTTTCACACAAATGTAAGCCCTAATTAAATAAAATTGGTAGGATGAAACACCTAAATATTTCTCCTAAAAACTTAAGCCAAATAATAGGATAGACTGGGAAGTCACTGAGGTTCTCCTCCAGATCCATGACACCCCCTAGTTCTTCCTCCTTTGGATTCCAAAATTGAAATTCTCCAAATTTGAGCCAATCCCATTACACACCTCTTTGTCTGATATCGTTGAAAGTTCCTATCCTTTGACCTCATTGAAGATAATATTTTCTGGATTTTTATTAAGAGTTTTCTTAGGTGACTTCGGTTATCTAAGATGTAATTAACTATAGGGGCTTGCCCTTATAGGAAGCTTGTTCGAACCTAGCTTAATATAAACCCTATTTAATCCTTTATATTAAATAGGGGAAATTATTGGCAAATAAAACGGTTTCGCGGACCAAACATACGTCATATATGTTTTGGTTTTTTTGATCGAGCCTCATCCTCAAGTCTTGTGTATATCCTTGGGGATAGATACAGGGTTTGAGGTACAATGCTCTTTCATTTAAACTATGAAAAATATGGTGTCAATTTTTATTCATACTTTTCTAAACCCTATTTAATCCTTTAGTCATTTCACACTTCATATGGTGTTAATTAAAATGTTCTTTCGAAGTGGGTGACGGGATTTCGATTCCGGTGACCGACAGCTTCTTACAGGAAACTCCTCAACCAAAAATAGTGTTGATAATAAGTGGATCTATAATTATTATTTCCTTGATTGTTTCAGTTTCTCAATGAGTTTACTTGATTGTTCTCCCATTGCTGATTATTACCACTCAAAGTATTATTCCAATTGAAGTTGAATGGTTTTTCCACCTGGGTTATAATAATTTGAATATGGGTTATTCTGCTTGTTATTTATGGCATTCAAAGTTTCCAATGATGCTTGAGAATCTACCATTTGGCTTAATGAATTATCTTCAATCATGAGAAAGGTTGAGAAAAATTTATTCCAAATTGGTCTAACTTCCTTGAAATTGCAGCAACTTGATTTGCTAACATAGTAAATGCATCATATTCATGAATATTGGCTACTTTCTTTGGATTTATCCTCTCATAAGGCCATTCAAAATTATTGGTAGCCACTTCTTCAATTAAAGCATAAGCGTCATGAAATTATTTTCACATTAACGAACCACCAGCAACGACATTGATAATAGATCTAAGAGATACAACTAATCCATTATAAAAAAGTTTGAATTATTAACCAATATGGTATAGCATGGTGTGGATACTTTCTTAAGATTTCTTTAAATCGTTCCTATGCTTCATGAATAGATTCCCTTTTAAACTGTTTAAAAGATGTAATAAAATTTCTAAGCTTCGCATTTTTAATGGTGGAAAATTTTTAACAAGGAATTTTTGTGCTAAATTATCCCATGTTTTGGTAGATCCAGGTGCTAATGAATTCAACCACATCCTAGCTTTATCCCCAAGTGAGAAAGGAAATAACCTAAGTCTTATGGCATCATCTGATACACCATCATATTTAAATGTAGCACACGATTCTAAAAAATTGGTAAGATGTAAATTTGGATCTTGAGTTGCTGATCTCCCAAACTGATTATTTGATACCATTTGGATAATAGCAGGTTTAAGCTAAAATGAATTAGCCACTACATTAGGTTTTTGAATACTAAAAAAAAGCTCATCTACTGTAGGGTTGACATAATCTCTTAATGTCTAAATTCTTGATGAATTTCAGCATTTTGATTGTTTTGGTTATTCATTTATGTAATTTTTTTAGATTTTTCAAAACTTTTTATTTTTTTGGTTTTTCTGATTTTCTTAACAATTCTTTCTAATTCAGAATCATAGGGTACTAGTCCTTCAGAACCTAAACTACGCATACACAAAAATAAAATAAAATAAAGTACACAAAATAAAATACTATAACTTTTTTTTGGTCTAAATAAGACTTTCTAAAAAAAGAAATTTACTTTTAAATCAATTTTTGAAATCTTCCCCGGCAACGGCGCCAAAAACTCTATCCCAAAACTGCTTATATGAAACAATATAACAAGATATGCGACTCTATTTTTACTTATATTTTCTTATTTTCTTATTTTACTACAGAACCAAAAACTTGATCCTGAAGAATTTAAGAATTTAACAATTTATATATATATAAATTTATATATATATATATATATATATATATTGGGATACTACGCATATATACGTATCTTTATCAAGTAATATAGAACTTTTTGATTAAGCCCCGAATATCGATCTCATGAGGAAAATACACAATATACACTTTCAAACAACAAACTTCTATTTTAAAATGACAATTACTTAAACTATAGATAATCTGAGAGCAATTAAAATGTAATTTTTTTGGTATTTTTTATATTTTGACAAAACAGTAACAACTTCTAAATAACTTGAGTTTATGTATAAGACAAGCACAAATTATGAAAATATCTTTCTCCTTTTCATGAATTAGTAATAAATATAAGAATTTTGTTGTGGAAGTATGCAAATTGTGTTATGCCAAATAGGAGTAATAATATTCTTTACCCGTACNGATAAATAGAGAATTAAATAAATCATAAAATGATCCCAAACTTCAAAAAACCATATCTTGGTGTATAAAAATCATAAAAATAAAATAAAAATACTCACTTGCTCAGTGAACAGAGGATAATAATGTGAAAATAATTTTAAGTTTATGTGATGCATATTTTATTTTTAATTAATTAAACATTATTTTGAGTCTTTTGATTCTACATGCATGTATACATTTCACAGTGGCTTAAAATTTTGGTATATTGTTGCTCTGTCTTTGGGAACGTTCTCTGATTTTTCCAAAGTCAGAGGAGACTCTTAGACAAAGATCCATATTTTTCAAGTTTATATCTATTATTTGCATAAATTAATCATAATAATTAGCATGTTTCTTAGAAAATTCTAAGAAAATTTTGTAAGGATTATTATGGCCAGAGAAACCTTTGAAAAATGTTTCATGATCTAAGTCATTAAGATTGCACCTAATTTTCACATACCCTAAAATGTAAAGAAATTTATTTTTGGGAAACAAAAACATCTAAATAACTTAGTTTTTAATCTCCACTATAATTTGAAGTTCAGAGAACTCCCCATAAAAATTTAAAAATATTTGGAGCTCATTTGATAACTCAAAATGATTTTCCAAGTTAAATGTTATTTTTAACACTAAAATGATTTTTAACAATTAAAATATAACTACAAAAATTATAAAAATTTTTTTTGGGAGTTCTCTGTGATCAGAGAAATTTTATAAAAATAATTTTTTAATTAAAATAAAAATTCCATTTTTAAGCCTTTCCATAATATTTAAATAATTAAAAAATGATAAAAATCACAAAAATAATAAAATTTATGGAAATGTGTTAAATTGCTTCCTAAGCACTTAGGAACAATTGGAATATTTTTCCTGATTTTCTAAGTGAAGATATTGAATTTTGAAGCTTAAAATAATTTTTAAAGGCTAAAAATGGATTTTCACTAAAATAATTGTAACAATTCAAAGAAAAATTAGAAAAATGTGATTTTTTTTCTCTTGGTTCCTTGTCATCAGAGAATGTGAAACATAATTTTCCATATTTAAAATATTCTATAATTAATAAATACTCCAAAACTTGAAATATTTCTAATAATTAAAATAAAACTTAAAAAATCATGAAATATGAAGTATTAGAGCCTTAAGGGCAAAAGTGTAATTTTAGAAATTTAGCCTTACTTAACATTTAGGCTTAATTTAAGAAATGGAAATGGGTAACCTTTGATCCCAATTAACATATTTGGATGATTGAAACACAAGGGGATTAATTGGTAGAAACCAATCTCACTTTTATTAATTAAAGGATAAATTTGTAATTTCTTTAAATTATTAAAATTTGAAAGTCTAGTCAATTAAATGATCCTATACTTAGGGGTATGATTTTTTGTGTTGATAACTCACTAATTTAACACCCCTATTTGATGTTCAAGTGAATTTCAAAAATGAATTGTCATCACTTAAAATTCAATCTCTTTCAAAATATAACTAATACAACTATCAAAAGTTTCAAGGGCTTAATAGTAACCTAGGCTAAATCAAATTTGGTTAAATGAGGATTAGAAAAGTGAACATAATTAAAAATTGAACATCTTTGAGATACTAAAAGACCAAATTAAAAAGTTGTCCATGTGTCTTGATAACATTAACCTGCCCCTTTAAGGGTCTTCACCAACATAATCCTCAAATCAAATTATAAGTGATAATTACCCTACTTTTAGGGATAATTGAAACATCAATGTTCATTGAGCATTAAAGCTATTTACAGGATGGGTTATTAAGCAACATAATAAGTTTAAAAAGAGCTCGAGACTTTTCACCAGGCAGTGAGAGGGAAGCATGGACCTGCCTTTTTCTCCAGATCTGTTGGATACCTCGGAGGTCTACTAAACTTAATATGTTTTGCTTAACAAAAATGACCCTTAATCAAATNTTAAGCAACATAATAAGTTTAAAAAGAGCTCGAGACTTTTCACCAGGTAGTGAGAGGGAAGCATGGACCTGCCTCTTTCTCCAGATCTGTTGGATACCTCGATGGTCTACTAAACTTAATATGTTTTGCTTAACAAAAAGGATCCTTAATAAAAGTAATAGGGACCCACCAAGATATGACCTAGGGTTGGGTATATAACTAAAACCTTACTTTTCTGCTTTATCTAAAATGCTCTCACATGCATTTTGAGTTTCAAGTGATGGAACGAGAAGACTCGCGAGGTACGCTTTTCATAGTTTACAGTGTCGCCTTTCTTATACTTTCATACTATACTTTTTATGCTCATAAAACTTGCATGCTAAACAACAATGTCACCCTGCATGAAAATCAAAACTGTTAGGACNCTCACATGCATTTTGAGTTTCAAGTGATGGAACGAGAAGACTCGCGAGGTACGCTTTTCATAGTTTACAGTGGCGTCTTTCTTATACTTTCATACTATACTTTTTATTCTCATAAAACTTTCATGCTAAACAATAATGTCACCCTGCATGAAAATCAAAACTGTTAGGATAGCCACAAAACTAAAACCAAAATCTAAAATCAAACTTAAAATCAACCAAGATAAAAATCACCTCCACAACATTCAAAATATAAGATAACTCAAATTTTAATCACAACCATCACAAAAAACCACAAATTCAACTAAAGTAAGACGTCTCTGTCAGATGATCGGGAATCACTCGGAGGAGGTAACCTACGGTTGTTAACGAGGCTTCCCACGGTCTAAATGAAAGTATAGAACAAATTAAGTTGAGTTTAGTAAATTTATGTGGACTAAGTAAATTCAATAGAAAATAGTGGTACCATAATGAGGGAACCATAGGATCCTAACCGGTGTCGCTCTAATCGTCTTTAATTTTCCCCATAACATTTAAAGAACTACAACCATAGGGTCATTGATTTGACATCATAACTTGACATACTAGAAAACTTAAACTAGCCACGACGAGGAGTTTGGAGCTAGCATGGTGGGCAGCACGACCATCTTCAACAGCAAAACCTGTCTTCCCTAACTAAACAATTCCTTCCTTATAATTAAACAACCAAAATCATAAGACTTCAAAGTTGTTTGCTTATGCAACATAAATCATCACCTTATCTTTAGGCCTTTGTATAGCTCTGTTGTACAATATAAGCTCTAACTCATCTTAGGATTCCGAGATTATCGTTAGTCATGACATAAATCCTCACATCTTCCAGGCTATTTATGTTATCGTTTCACACAAATGTAAGCCCTAACAAATAAAATTGGTAGGATGAAATATTTAAATAATTTCCCCTCAAAACTAAAGTCAAACAATAGGATAGACTGGGAAGTCACTGAGGTTCTCCTCAGGATCTATGACATCCCCTAGTTCTTCCTCCTTTGGATTCTACAATAAAATGTTCCAAATTTGAGCTATTCCCATTTCACTCCTCTTTGTCAAATTTTGTTGAAAAGTCTTATCCTTTTGAACTCCTTGAAGATAATATTTTCTAATTTTTATCGAGTTCTCTTAGGTGACTTTGGTTATCTAAGATGTAATTAACTATAGGAGCTTGCCCTTATACGAAGCTTATTCAAACCCAGCTTAATATAAACTCTATTTAATTCTTCATATTAAATAGAGAAAATTGTCTCCAAATAAAATGGTTTCGCAGAACAAACGGATGTCATATATTTCTTAGTTTATTTGATCGAGCCTCACCCTCAAGTCTTGTGTTTGTCTTTCGAGACAGATACAGAGTTTGAGGTATAGTGTTCTTTTATTTAAACTAAGAAAAGTATGGGGTCAGTTTTATTTCATACTTTTTTTAAAAATTATATATATCCTTCCAAAGTGGGCGACGAGATTTCGATTATGGTGACCGATAGCTTATTACGGGCTACTCCTCAACTAAAAATAGTGCCAACATATGTGTAATGAGCATGTGAAGGCATATAATTTGAGGAGTGGAAGGGAGTTGTAAAAAGTAATTACAAGGGAAACTAAAGTAGTAGAAGATAATTTTGAGGCTGAAAGACTAATTGAAAAATCTTCTAAAAGAAAACCAGCCTCACCCCTTAAGAATGATTTAGAAAGATCAGCTAAATAATTTTTTTAAAGTCTTCAAAAACACAAGTTGTATAAAAAGTTTTCCTAATTTTTGGAAGCGTTTAAAAAGTTAACATTCAAAATTACCTTCGTCGAGGCTTTGCAGCAGATTTTTAGCCATGTAAAATTTATGATGAATGTTTTGAATAAAAAGAGAAAGCAAGGATATTTTGAGACCGTAGCACTTAAGGAGGAGTGAAATGATATGATGTAGCAAAATCTTCCTTAAACACTTAAGGACCATTGTAGTTTTACCATCTTATATGTGATAAATAGGAAATTATTGATCCCGAGAATATATAGCTATGTAAAATTTATATAAGTTTGACTCCGCTATGCAACGGTGCCAAAAACTTGACGCAATATTTATGATTAAGAAATTTAAGCAATTAATGTTGGGATAATATGCAAATATAGGTATCATTATCAAGTAATAAAGGACTTTCTATTTAAGACCTAAATATAGATCCCACGGGAATGGTTTAAATTTGAAGTGATAAATTTGCTAGGAAATTCACAGAAATCAAACAAAATTACTGTCACTAATTTTGAATGTGTAAGATGCTAACAAAACTAAATTATTTAACTTCTAGCAAAACTAAAATGCAAAGTTTAAACAGTAGCTACTAAAGTGCTGAACTATGTTTATGTGATGAAGATTTTTTATGTGAAAAAAATATCTTTCTTACTACAATAAGATTTTGGAAAATGAGATGAGATAAATGGTTTTAATATGTATTATTCCAAATAGGAGTAGTTTTAATTCTCTGCCCTGATACATTGTTATAGAAAATCATTGGCTAATCCCAAGTATAGCCCCTAAATTCCTCGCTAGGCTAGGAGGATACTGGCTCCCACTCTAGAGCTCTCACTTCCCTTTACCTGAAGGCTAACTCTCGCTTTAGTTTTTAAACACTAAGGCTGAATTAGAGATTTTAGTCTGTCACCCTAAAATCTCCAGCTCTTCACCCAAAAATGTATATTTCCCTATTTATTTTGAATTAATTCCATTAACATATACTCCTTCATGGAATCAAATGTGATCCTTACTCTATTGGTAGAACTCATACTCCATTTCCCGAATCATATGTTTCACAACACATTTTAACAATTCAATTGGCTAAATTGAAAAGTAAATTAAGTTTGGAGTTAATAAATCATCACGATTTATTTTATATTATAATATAGGCACATCCATATGATCTCTTTATTTCACCATATCTTAGAGTAGGGAGAAAGATAAAGAAGACTACTCAGACTTCATGAGCAAGATAAAACAAAATACAAATTTCATTAATAAAGAAAGTTCATACAACACTAATAAACAAACAACATTTATCTGAAACTCTTTCTTAAAGCAAATCCCTTGTAGCCTCTTCTAAGAAATCTAGGAAGAAGAAATCTCTCACTTTTCTCCTTCTTTAACACTCTCAGAGAAGATTTCACACTTAATCTCACCGTAAAAACTCTAAACTCTTAAAGAAGAATCACTAATAGACTCTTGAATGGTGGTGAAATGAAGATGGAAAAATTATATGGAGGTGAGGTGTGGAAAAAATGAGCAAGAAGAAATGAAGAGGAGCCCCTTTTCTTATCAATTTTGGCCCCAAATAAAGCCTAGAGTCGGTTCTCCAATAGGTACATCCACAAACCCTTCAAAAAGCATCCAAATTCAACAAATCTTCTAGAAACAGGGTCTAAACCGACATTGGCTCCATCAGCTCCCATTCTAGTGTCGTCGGCACCAATGTCCCGTATTTAATTTCACTACTCTCTGTCAAATGGTGTCGTTGGTGCTGAATAAAATCCATCAGCTGTTTTATAAGTATGCGCCATTGATGCTGCTCCAACCGCCGTTGGCGTTGAGTATTTCTTCAAAAATGCCATTTTGACTCTAAATTCAATTTTTTTCTTCATTTTTGCTTCAAGTCCTAAAAATCAACAACCTGTAAGAAAACATAAAAATACCTTTCATTAAAGCACAATATCACTAAAAATAAGTATAAAATATGGATCTAAAAATGCATATATTTTTTGTGTATAAAAATCTCCCAAACTTACATATTAATTATCCTCAAGTAACTCCTCTACTATATATAAAAATTATGACTTATGGTAAAGAATTTAACTTCTATATATCCATACTTTAGTCTACTAAACATAATAGCAGGACTTAAGAAAAATTCAAAACAACTCTAGTTAATACTAAATGTATAAGAATATTCAGCAGTCAAGTCTAAGATTTCTCATTCTCTATCCTTTTCAAGCAAAATTGCAAATTTTCATATTAAAGTCACTAAGAATATCCATATGAAAAAGAACTTCATAAAACTTTACTGGTAAATAAACTAATACTCAAATAAGAGTTTAGAAAATGTAGTCAAGTCTTCTTCTTTAAGTTGATTCAAGTGAATCTAATTTTTAATTATGCTTCTCCTTAAGCTTCTCCTCACATCTCTCTTTTTTTTTCTTTTCTTTTCTTTTTCTTTTTTTTCATGTGAGGATTACTATATCTGGATAGCCTTTAATGATTTTGAACTTCACTATCCTCCTCTTAAAGTTTAAAACTTTTCATATTCCTTCACTTAACAGATTTATATTACCTTAAAGATTTCATAAATTTTAATTCTTTTCTTTTTACATGAATCTCTAAAATTTTTAATACTTCAAAAATACAAATTTATTTACTTAAAATAGAAAAACATAGACTTATTCTCTTATACCAAATATCTTAATCTCTAAAATTAACCTTAATTATTGAAATTTTTTTACTTAAGCTTATTATATATTTAGATACATAAATATAGTTATCTAAAGTTAACCTCTAACACCAAATGTCATGTTAAATTTAAAAATTTTGAAATATAGTTAAGTGAGGACAAATAAAATTAACTTTCGTTTTTTTGAAAAAGAATTTTTTTCCCCCCCTCCCCCTCCCCTAAACTTAAATTTTTAAAAGATTTAGCATGAAGAACTAAAGAAAAATAAAGTGTGAAAGAAAACATTAAATACATAATGAAAAGACTTACATGTTGAAGGTTCTGATTTTTTTAAACTTAACTATGAAATTTTGCAGGTGCTAATATGAAAAGCTACAAGACTTAAAACAATAAATTGCACATAATACATATAAAATCTGCTGAGAAAGAGTTAATTATAATACATTTAACAAAATACTCAAACTAACAATAGAACTAAACTAAATTTCAAAAAACAAACTGTTTTACAATTCTTCNCATAATACATATAAAATCTGCTGAGAAAGAGTTAATTATAATACATTTAACAAAATACTCAAACTAACAATAAAACTAAACTAAATTTCAAAAAACAAACAGTTTTACAATTCTTTAATTCACAACTTAATTTCTAAAATAAAACAAAGTCCCACAATCTAACAACAAACAACCTCAACAATATAACAAAAATAAATAACAACATAACAAGGTACAATCAAACATATAAACTAAAAGAAAAATCACCAATCATCATCATCTTCGTCATCTACATCCAGATTCTGCCACTGATATGGGGTAAAAACATGGTGAGTAGAAAACTGAACTGAATGACCAACCTTCATGTATTTCATTATTGCATCATCATAAGCAGCATCATAATCAAACTTTTACAGTATCAAATCATCAATGTGAGAATTTTTAGCATCCATGTTTTGCAATCTATGATCCATTCTCAAGATATCTCCCTGTTGGATCATCATTTGGTCCAATAGTTCTCGAAGAGTAGGGTCACTAGAAGTAGGGGTCCTAGAAGTTGAAGGAATATCCCTGGTATCCCTGGTCTTACTTCCAGATCTCCAATCAACATGAGATTCATAAGACTTTATGTTAGCGGGTCCAATAGATTTTAGAGGCTCAATCCTCTTATCATCTGGTCTAAAATCAACTCCTGCCTATTCACAAAGTGTGAAAATAAGTGCAGGGTGTGCCAAACCACCAGTGGTCTCTCCCAAAGCAATAGATCGAAACTTTATATAAAAAATAGAGCCTACATTTATTCTCATCACTTGCTGAATACAGAAAATTAGAATGGCTCTATCCTTGGTCACCTAACTATGATGATTTGTTGGTATCATTCTTACAGAAATAAAATAGTGTCAAGCCTTAGATACTACATTAAGCATAGAAAGAGGAAATTTTAACTTAACACCATTCTTGACTTTCCAAGTTCCTCTTCCATCAATAAGAAAAGAAATAATCTCATCCAAGGCCTCATTCATAGCAGAAAAGGATTTATACTGACAACTGTAAACATCTTCCAACTGAGAAAACTCATTAATTTTTCTTGGAGAAACTCCACCATTTTCCCACGAACAAAAACAAAATCATCAGAAGCCTCCGTAAATTTGGCATAGTATTCCATCACTACACCAATAATCACATCAGCAGTAAAATAACAAAAATTTTTCCACTATTGAGCATTGATGAATTGCTCGACTTCTCCACCCGAATTTTTAAAACCACAATCCGGAATCACTTTTTTATTTTCAAGTAGACTATGGAAACGGGCACTAGCCTTGAAACTGACTAATTATTGTTCATCATAATCTAATTTTCTTTTTCCTTTGCTCATTCTCAGGCCATGGTAAATCTAAGAAAATAGATAAAATCTGAATAAATTCCCAAAATTCTGGAAATAACAATGTAAAACTTTTTACACTTAAATCTACTAAGTAGGAGTTCTTCACCAAAGGATTTTCTCAAAATCTCTTTAAAATTTCAAAATTTTGTGAGATAAATCTTTGGTGAAAATCTAAAAATTTTAGTTTAAAGTGGAGCTCTTACCTAGAGAAGATGAAATCCAAAGTTCCTTTGCCTTGAAATCGCCCCAAATTCAAACAAATCCGAGCCCTAGGTGCAAAAATCGGAGGTTGAAGGTAACTCAAAGGGTAAAAATGGCATTTCAGTGTGCAAATCACGAATTTTAAGGGGTTTAGGTTGTTCTCGGGTCTAGGGAGCCATCGGCGCCCATGCCAGCGCCGTCGGCGTTGAAGGCCTAAAAATTCCATTTTTCAATTTTTTTTCAATTTGCAACTTCTTTGCAATTTTTTTCAAAGTATTTTAGAATTTTTAAACACAAATATTTATCTAACAATAATTCACAAACAAATATTTTCACGAACAACCATTTTCACAAACAACTACAAACTAAATTTCACATATGAAAATACACTTTTTGCAAATACATTTTTCTAATCACGCTTTTACACTTATATAACAAACTAAATTATAAATCAGTATTGAAATAAAGCCACAATAGTAAACACTGACACAAAACTATACACTAAATCAAAGTTCATAATTCTAAACCAAAGCAAACTAAATCAAATCCACACAATTACATTAAATAAATAAATGTTTTAAACTAGTAATTTTTTCAATTTGCCTCATCTTCAGTACTTTCTCCTCCTCTAATATCTCTCATAGACTGGTAAGTGATGTAAAAATTGTTGAAGGGCCGGTACGGGAATTGATCAGTACAATTTTCTTCGATCCATCCTTTTTCCTTAAATATTTGCACTAATCCTGCTTCAAATGTTCCAGTATGATCAAAATTCTCTTTCATCCTCCAATTTAGGTCATCGAAAAGATAATTAAGATCTCCTATTTCATTCGTAATATTCTGAAGTTCTCATTCAATTTTCTTCAATTTTTTTTCTAATGCAAGTGAACTTCCAACTGTTGGTGGCATCAATGGAGTTGAAGCATGTGATGAATGATCCAAAATGGTATCTAATGCTTCATTCCCATTCCCAACATAATTATCATCAATAGAAATCATGGGCTCCCAAGGTAATAAAACTTTTTCCCAACTTTCAAATAGAACTTGAGATTGACTACAAAGTAGGAAAATTGTAGAATGATGTCAAACTCCATAAATTGGCCCATTCATAATAATACCCATAACAAATTTAAAAATAATAGATCATATATCAATGGGTTTTTTTCATTTGAATGCAATAATTTAAAATAGCACTTTCTTTGGTGACTCTAGTAATCTTCATGGTAGGGAGTAATTTTGTAGAAATGAAGAAATGTCGCTGCTTCGATATTGGATTAAGTGATGAAGTAGAGAAACTAACATATCCCTCGTCTCGCATTTCTCAATTATCACTTTCATCTGTCAGAAAATTATAAACATCTTGCATCAAATCTCTAGTAGGGATAAAATTCATATAATGACAGATTGGAATGTTTTCTATCATATACAACTCATTAATTCGTGTCGTAGTAAATGGTACAGTCTTACCTCGTACGTAGACTACTCCTTAGGTAATTCCATGTAGGTTTGCATAGAATTCCTTCACCACTGGTACAACACTTGCAGCGGTAGTATAGCACATAACTTCCCATCATCTTTGTACAATGATTTTATTAATCAAAGAACTTGGATTAATCAATCCATGATTGACAAAGCCTCTTTCCTTGATCAATCTCTTCTTTATAATAATTTTGTCATATAATCTCTGAGCGTCAAAATTGATAAACTTTCTTCTATTAAAAACTCCATACCTGAAAGTATTTCTGGAATTGGAAGACATGGAATTCAAAAATAGGAAGTTTCTAGTCGTCTAAGGCAGTTTTTAGGACTTTAAAAACACCTTCTGGTGGTTATTACGGAGCAAAATCCTGCTAAANAATAATGTTTCAATCGATGACCATTAACTTTAAATATCTTTCTAGTGTAAGGATATTTAATAATAATAGTTCCATAATGATAGACTTTAATCACTTTAAATGGTCCTAACCATCTGAATTTTAGTTTTTCTGGAAATAATCTCAATCTTGTATTATGTAGTACAACTTCTTATCCAGGTTTAGACTTCTTCTTAACAATCTTTCGATCATGCCATATTTTCATTTTCTCATTATAGATTTTTGCATTATCATATGCTTCATTTTTAATCTCCTCAAGTTCATTGAGTTGCAATAATCTTTTCTCACTAGTATGTTTTAGATTAAAATTAAATTCTTAATAGCCCAAAATGCTTTATACTCCAATTCTACTAGTAAGCAGCATGTTTTATAAAAAATAAGTCTATAAGGGGACATTCCTATAGGAGTCTTATAAGCAGTTATGTATGCCCATAATGCAACATCTAATCTAANATAATGTTTCAATCGATGACCATTAACTTTAAATATCTTTCTAGTGTAAGGATATTTAATAATAATAGTTCTATAATGATAGACTTTAATCACTTTAAATGGTCCTAACCATCTGAATTTCAGTTTTTCTAGAAATAATCTCAATCTTGTATTATATAGTACAACTTCTTATCCATGTTTAGACTTCTTCTTAACAATCTTTCGATCATGCCATATTTTCATCTTCTCATTATAGATTTTTGCATTATCATATGCTTCATTTTTAATCTCCTCAAGTTCATTGAGTTGCAATAATCTTTTCTCACTAGCATGTTTTAGATTAAAATTAAATTCTTAGTAGCCCAAAATGCTTTATACTCGAATTCTACTAGTAAGTAGCATGTTTTATAAAAAATAAGTCTATAAGGGGACAATCCTATAGGAGTCTTATAAGCAGTTATGTATGCCCATAATGCAACATCTAATCTAACAGACTAATTTAATTTAGACGGACTTATAGCTTTTTCTAAAATTTATTTAATTTCACGATTTGATATCTCTGCTAGACCTCTAGTATGAGGATGAAAAGCAATAAAGAATCNGGACATTCCTATAGGAGTCTTATAAGCAGTTATGTATGCCCATAATGCAACATCTAATCTAACAGACTAATTCAATTTATATGGGCTTATAGCTTTTTCTAAAATTTGTTTAATTTCATGATTTGATATCTCTGCTAGACCTCTAGTATGAGGATGAAAAGCAATAAAGAATTTATGCATAATATTTTATTTCTTAATTAATTTTTTTATTCTCTTATTCCTAAAATGTAATCCTCCGTCAGTAATAATTATTTTCAGCATTCTATATCTTGTAAAAATATTTTTAATTAAAAATTTGGAAACACTCTGAGCATCACATCTGGGTACATCAATGGATTTAATCCATTTGGACATATAATCACAAGCAAGTAATATATATAATTTTCTAAATGAAGGCATAAATAGTCCCATAAAATCTAATCCCCACACATCAATAATTTCAACTTCTAATGTANAAAAATTTGGAAACACTCTGAGCATCACATCTGGGTACATCAATGGATTTAATCCATTTGGACATATAATCAACAGCAAGTAATATATATAATTTTTTAAATGAAGGCATAAATGGTCCCATAAAATCTAATCGCCACACATCAATAATTTCAACTTCTAATGTGTAATTTAGTGGCATTTCATTTCTTCTAGAAATATTTCCTACACGTTGACATTGATCAAATGTTTTAATATATTCATTAATATCTCTAACAAGAGTAGGCCAATAAAATCCAGCTTGCAAAATCTTATATACCGTTCTATTTGTTCCAAAATTTCCTTCAAATTCAAAATAATTACATCATTCAATTATCTGTTGAGTTTCCTCATAAGACACACATCTTTTAATAATTAGAACTTTACTTTGTTTATATAAATATGTGTCATCCCAAAAATAGAATTTTGAATCATATTTAAATTTCTTTAATTGTGGATTTTTAATATGAGGTGGTAAGATATCACTTACAATATAATTTATTATATCAGCTTACCGCAGTACATACATTTTATCAATACAATATAATTGTTCATTAGTGAAATTTTCTAAAATTTCATTTACAAAATTGGTTAATATGTCTTATTCTAGTATAGACAAGTGATCAGCTATTTGATTATCATTTCTCTTTCTATCAACTATGAAAAAATCAAACTCTTGTAATTGAAGTATCCATCTAATTAATCATTTTTAGCATCCTTCTTTTGCATCAAGTATTTAATAACAGAATGATTTGTATGCACTATACATTTAGTTCCAATTAAATAAGGTTTAAATTTATCAAAGGCATAAACAATAGCTTGTGACTCTCTTCAATGGTAGTGTAGTTAATTTGAGCATCATTTAGAGTTTTACTAGCATAATATATTACTTTAAAAACTTTATTGTGTCTTGGTCCTAAAACATCCACAATAGCATAATCACTAGCATCATACATTATTTCAAATGATTTTTCCCAATCAAGTGCAACTGTTATAGCTGTAGTGATTAATTTTTCTTTCAATAATTCAAATGCTTTTATGCATTCCTCATTAAAATCAAATTTTGTCTCTTTTTCTAAAAGTTGGCATAATGGCTTAGTTATTTTCGAAAAAAATTTTATGTAGCGCGTGTAGAAACCAGCATATCCTAGAAAATTTCTAACCCTTTTAACATTATTAGGAGGTGGTAATTTTTCAATAACTTGAATTTTTCCAAGATCTACTTCCACGCCATTTTCAGAAAGTTTATGCCCAAATACATTACCTCCTCCAATCATAAATTGACATTTTTCTTAATTTAGTACTAGGTTGATTCTTTCACANCATTTTTCTTAATTTAGTACTAGGTTGATTCTTTCACATACTTCCAAAACTTTTTATAAATTATTTAAACATAATTCAAATGAAATTATGAATACATAAAAGTCATCCATAAACACTTCCATTCCATGTTTAATGAAATTGCTAAAAATTGACATCATACATCGTTGAAATGTTACAGATGCATTGCATAGTCCAAAAGGCATTATACAAAAAGCAAATGTTTCATATGGGCTTATAAATGTTGTTTTCTCTTGATCCTCTGAAGCAATTGGAATTTGGTGAAAACCAGTATATCCAATTAAAAAGAAATAATATTTATTTCCAGTCAATCTATCAAACATTTGGTCTAGAAAGGGTAAAGGGAAGTGATCTTTTTTGTTACCATATTTAATTTTCTATAGTCAATACAAATTCACCAACCAGTAACTTGTCTTATTGGAATTAATTCATTTTTCTTGTTCTCTTCAACGGTCACTCCTCCTTTCTTCGGAACACAGTGAATTGGACTTACCCAAGCACTGTTTGTAAAGGGTATATAATTCCAACATCTAACCATTTTAAAATTTCCTTTTTAACAACTTATTTCATTATTGGGTTTAATCTCCTCTGAGGATCAGCTTTAGGTTTGTATTATTCATCTAATAGAATTTTGTGCATATAAATAGAATGACTAATTCCTTTAATATCTGCTAAAGTCCATCTAAAAGCCTTTTTATATCTTTTCAATATTTCTATTAATTTTTGTTCTTGAATTTCAAATAATTCAGAAGATACAATAACAGGCAATGTAGATGACTCTCCTAAAAATACATATTTTAAATGGGCAGGTAAAATCTTCAATTCAAGTTCAGGTGGTTTAATACTTGGAGTAAGATTTTTTTTATCNAGAAGATACAATAACAGGCAATGTAGATGACTCTCCTAAAAATACATATTTTAAATGGGCAGGTAAAATCTTTAATTCAAGTTCAGGTGGTTTAATACTTGAAGGAGTAAGATTTTTTTTATTATTTTCCAACAAGTCTAAAGTTTCAAATTTTTCCTGAATATAATCTAAATCCTCTTCTTTTATTTCATCCTTATTTTAAAAAAAATCTCCTTGCTTTAATTTGTCTTCAAACTCATTTTTAAATTGTTCATTACTCAAATAATCAATTATTTCCATCTNCCAACAAGTCTAAAGTTTCAAATTTTTCCTGAATATAATCTAAATCCTCTTCTTTTATTTCATCCTTATTTTCAAAAAAATATCCTTGCTTTAATTTGTCTTCAAACTCATTTTTAAATTGTTCATTACTCAAATAATCAATTACTTCCATCTTGAAACATTCATTGTTTTTTTCTATTGCAGGATATTTCATAGCTTTTGCCATATTAAATGTTACTGGTTGATCATTAATCTCATTATTAATTCTCTTTTTTGCACATCTATCATAGCTCTCCCTATTCAAGAAATGGTCTCCCCAAAATAATAGGAATCTTTTTGTCTTCCTCCATATCCAATACTATAAAAGCTACAGGAAAAATTAATTTATCCACTTTTACTAATACCTCTTCTATAACTTATTTCGGAAAAATTATTGATCGAGCAGTTAACTGAAGAGTTACAGTAGTAGGGGAAATCTCTCCCAAATCAAAATGTTTAAAGATTGATAGAGGCATAAGATTGATACTCACTCCTAAATCACATAAAGCTTTTCCAAAAACTTTTCACCAATATCACAAGGTAAGTAAAACTACCAGGATCTTTTAATTTTTCAGGAAGTTTTTTCTGAATAATAGCACTACACTCTTCACTGAGTGCAACGGTCTCACGATCTGTAAACATCCTCTTCTTTTTTAGTATATCCGTCATAAATTTCACATAACTTGGCATTTGTTCCAAAGCTTCAATAAAAGGAATGTTTATCATTAACTTTTTAAGGATTTCCAAAAATTTTATAAATTGTTTATCTTTATTCTTCTCCTTCATTCTTTGAGGAAACAGAGGTAATGATATTTCTAAAGGACCTTATGTTTGTTCATTTTCATTTTGGTCAATTTACATTTCTTCCTTCTCTTTACCATTCTCTTTGGATCCTTATTTTAACTTCTTTTCCATTTTGTAATTGATTTTTAATATTTTTAATAGCAGCCCCTTAATTTTGTATTTGATTTCCCATGTTCAACATTACTTCTTCCATTGTCAACTTCTTTTCCTTAACTTGTAAGTTAGGGTTATAGTTAAATCTAGGAGGATAATAAGGTCAAAAATTAGGATTTCCTTGGTTGTTCAAATTTCCAGAGGGAGTCACCGAATTGTTATAATTATTCCAACTAAAATTAGGGTGATTTTTCCATCCAGAGTTATAATATGTAGAATAGGGATTGTTATTTTGATTATTTATAGCATTTAAAGTTTCATAAGATGTTTGAGTACCAATTATATGCCCTAGTGAATTTTCCTCGAATACTGGGGGTATTTGAGAATAGTTTACTTTAATTTGATCGATCTTTCTTTAAATAGCAGCAATTTGAGATGCTAAAATAGACATTGCATCAGACTCATGAATACTAGCTACCCTCTTAAGGTTTATCCTTTAAGAGAGCCATTAAAAATTGTTAGTAGTCATTTCTTCGATTAAAGAGTATCAAAAGGTTTGGACATTAGTCATACATCTGTAACAACATCTATAATAGATCTAAGTGATCCCACAAATCCATTGTAAAATGTTTGAATTATTAATCAATCTAGAAAAGCATGGTGTGGGCATTTTCTGAGAAAATCTTTAGGCTTCATATATTAATTTTCCTTCAAACTGACAAAAAATGTAATATCATTTCTAAGCTTAGCACTTTTCGAGGGTAGAAAATATTTAGCTAAGAAATTTTATGATAGTTCTCCCCAAGTTCTGATAGATCCAGGAGCTATGAATTTAACCAAGCATTGGATGAAAAAGGAAAAATTCTAAGCCTAACAACATCATTAGACACTCTGTCATATTTAAATGTAGCACAATTTTATCCCTTAATGAAAAAGGAAAAATTCTAAGCCTAACAACATCATTAGACACTCCATCATGTTAAATGTAGCACAAATTTAAAGAAAACTAGCAAGATGTAAGTTAGGATCTTCAGTAGGTGTTCCTCCAAACTGATTATTTTGTATCATTTAGATAATAACAGGCTTAAGCTCAAATGAATTAGCAGCAACATCAGGATTCTGAATAGTCAAGTGAAGTTCATCTGCTATCGGATTAGCATAATCTTTTAAAGGTCTTTGTCGATTTTCATTTATTTGATTATCCAAGTTATTCTCCATTTTGTTTAAATTTTTTATTTCTTTTTGTTGTTTTTGAATTTTTCTTATAATACATTCTAATTTTGAATTGTAAGTTATTAAACCTTTAGATCCAATATTTCGCATAAACTAATATAATAAGCAAGGAAAAAATTCTGATAAATACTCTTAAATTTATATAGTTATTTATTTTTGTATTTTTTATTTTATAATTTTTTTGATATTTTGTACTTTGATATTTTTATCTTTAAATTTCCTAATTTACCAAATCTATTTAATTTACCATTACTTTCCCCTACAACGACGCCAACAACATGATCCCGAGAATATATAGTTGTGTAAAATTTATATAAGTTTGAATCTGCTATGCAACATCACCAAAAACTTGATGCAATATTTATCATTAAGAAATTTAAGCAATTAATGTTGGGATTCTACGTAAGTATACATATCATTATCAAGTAATAAAGGACTTTCTATTTAAGCCCCAAATATCAATGCTATAAAGATGATTTAAATTTGAAGTGATAAATTTACTAGTAAATTCACAGAAATCAAATGAAATTACTATCACTAATTTTGAATGTGTAAGATGCTAACAAAACTAAATTATTTAACTTCTAGCAAAACTAAAATGCAAAGTTTAAATAGTAACTACTAAACTACTAAACAATGTTTATGTGATGAAGATTTCTTATGTGAAAATAGGAGCAGTTTTAATTCTCTACCCTGACATAGTGTTATAAAAAAATCATTGGCTAATCCCAGATTTAGTCTCTAAATCCGTGGCTAGGCTAGGAGAATACTGGCTCCCACTCTAGAGCTCCCACTTCCCTTCACCTGAAGGCTAACTTTTTNCAGTAGGTGTTCCTCCAAACTGATTATTTTGTACCATTTGGATAATAACAGATTTAAGCTCAAATGAATTAGTAGCAACATCAGGATTCTGAATAGTCAAGTGAAGTTCATCTGCTGTCGGATTAGCATAATCTTTTAAAGGTCTTTGTCAATTTTCATTTATTTGATTATCCAAGTTATTCGCCATTTTATTTAAATTTTTTATTTCTTTTTGTTGTTTTTGAACTTTTCTTATAATACGTTCTAATTTTGAATT
Source organism: Phalaenopsis hybrid cultivar (assembly GCA_002079205.1). Lineage (NCBI taxonomy): Eukaryota > Viridiplantae > Streptophyta > Magnoliopsida > Asparagales > Orchidaceae > Phalaenopsis > Phalaenopsis hybrid cultivar. The sequence continues at coordinate 28,876 of JXCR01142735.1, read as the reverse complement.
GTAAGTTATTAAACCTTTAGATCCAATATTTCACATAAACTAATATAATAAGCAAGGAAAAATTTCTGATAAATACTCTTAAATATATATAGTTCTTTATTTTTGTATTTTTGATTTTATATTTTTTTTTGATATTTTGTACTTGGATATTTTTATCTTTAAATTTCCTAATTTACCAAATCTATTTAATTTAGCATTACTTTCCCCTGCAACGACGCCAACAACATGATCCCGAGAATATATAGTTGTGTAAAATTTATATAAGTTTGAATATGCTATGCAACAACACCAAAAACTTGATGCAATATTTATGATTAAGAAATTTAAGTAATTAATGTTGAATTCTACGCAAGTATACGTATCATTATCAAGTAATAAAGGACTTTCTATTTAAGCCCCAAATATCAATGCTATAAAGATGGTTTAAATTTGAAGTGATAAATTTACTAGTAAATTCACAAAAATCAAACGAAATTACTATCACTAATTTTGAATGTGTAAGATGCTAACAAAACTAAATTATTTAACTTCTAGCAAAACTAAAAGGCAAAGTTTAAATAGTAACTACTAAACTACTAAACATGTTTATGTGATGAAAATTTCTTATGTGAAAATAGGAGCAGTTTTAATTCTCTACCTTGACATAGTGTTATAAAAAAATCATTGGCTAATCCCAGATTTAGTCTCTAAATCTGTAGCTAGGCTAGGAGAATACTGGCTCCCACTCTAGAGCTCCCACTTCCGTTCACCTGAAGGCTAACTCTCGCTTTAGTTTTTAAACACTAAGACCAAATTGGGTATTTTATTCTGTCACCCTAAAATCTCCATTTCTACACCAAACAATGTGTATTTCCCTATTTATTTGCATTTAATTCCATGAACAAACTACTCCTTCATGGAATCAAATGTGATTCTCACTCTGTTGTAGAACTCATACTCCATTTCCCAAATCATATGTTTCACAACACATTTTAAGAATTATATTGGCCAGATTGAAAAGTAAATTAAGTTTGGAGCTAAAAATTATCACAATTTATTTTATATTTTAATATTGGCACCTCCATATTATCTCTTCATTTCACCATATCTTAGAGTAGGGAGAAAGATAAAGAAGATTACTCAGACTTCAAGAGAAAGATATAACAAAACATAAATTTCATATATAAAAGAAAGTTCATACAACACTAATAAACAAACAACACTTCTTTGAAACTCTTTCTCAAATCAAATCCCTTGTAGCCTCTTCTAAGAAATGTAGGAAGAAGAAATCTCTCACTTTTCTCTTCTCCAACACTCTTAGAGAATATTTCACACTTAATCTTACCATAAAAACTATAAACTCTTAAAGAAAAATCACTAATACACTCCTAAATGGTGATGAAATGAAGATAGAAAAAGTGTATGGAGGTGAGGTGTGGCGAAAAGGAGCAAGGAGGAATGAAGAGGAGCCCATTTTCTGATCAATTTCAGCCCCAAATAGAGCCTAGAGTCGACTCTCCAATAGGTGCATCAAAAAACCCTTCAAAAAGCGTTCAAATTTGTCGAATCTTCTAGAAACAGGGTCTGAACCGACATTGGCACCGTCGGTGCCCATTCTGGCGCCGTCGGTGCCAGTGTCTCGTATTTAATTTCGCTGCTCTCTGTCAAATAGCACTGTCGGTGCTGCTTCTGGCTTCATCGACAGTGAGTAAAATCTATCAGCCATTCTGTAAGTCTGCACCGTCGGCGCAGAGTATTTCTTCAAAAACGCCATTTTGACTCCAAATTCCATCTTTTTTGCTTCTTTTTTACTTCAAGGCCTGAAAAATCAACAACATGCAAGAAAACATAAAAATACCTTATTTTGCTTTAAGTCCTAAAAATCAATAACCTACAAGAAAACATCAAAATACCTTCCATTAAAATAATATCACAAAAAATAAGTATAAAATATGGGTCTAAAAATGCATATATTTTTGGTGTATCAATTATTTAGCAAGGTCTTATGTGATCTGAGTGTTAGCATTAATCTCATGCCCTTATCTATGATTAGGAGATTCGGATTAAGAGAAGTCCAGTCCACCACTTAGACCCTTTAGTTGGTAGACTGCTCACTTACCTATCCTAGAGGATTATAGAACATGTCCTAGTCAAGGTGGATAAATTTATCTTCTCAGTTGACTTTATTATTCTAGATATGGAGGAAGATAATGTGATTTCCATTATTTTAGGCAGACCTTTCCTATACATATGTAGGGCTAATAATAATTTTTAGATAGGGGGAGTTGAATATGAGGGTTAATGATCATAATATGACCTTTACTATTTTAAAATCTATGAAATACCCTTTTTATTCAAATGAGGACTCTTGTTTTAGGTTGGATCTAGTGAACAGACTTATTAGTGACCAATTTCAGGAGAATTCTAAAGTTGTCCCTTAAAACAAGGCTTGATCAATGAAATTAAAGGAAAATCTAAGGATGAATCAGCTCTACTCTCAGAGGCTAGTCCTAAAATTTATAGTGAGAAGTTTGAACTTTTGATACCACTAGATATTCAAGATCCCTAGTTCCATCATAGACGATCCAGTTGAAGTGGAAATGAAAGTATTACCAAAACACTTGAAATATGCCTACCTATGGGGGTCATCTTAATTATNGAACTTTTGATACCACTAGATATTCAAGATCCCTAGTTCCATCATAGACGATCCAGTTGAAGTGGAAATGAAGGTATTACCAAAACACTTGAAATATGCCTACCTATGGGAGTCATTTTAATTACCTTTGATTATATCTTTGGAACTCAGAAAGTTGCAAGAAGAGAAGTTGATAACGATTCTGAGGAATCCCTATTCCCTATGATGCAAACACCATCAACTCAACCTTGAACCTATCTGATAATACCTAGTATGAGTTTGTAAACTTCTTATACCTTGATTATTAGAAAATTATGAATTTTCACACTGACATCCATGCTTAGTGGCATTAGCTAGGGGCAAAAATTATTAATTCCCATTGCTCTCTCATGACCAAGAAGTTCAAAGCCTAAAAATATTTCATTTATAACAGGGTCATGCCCATCACCAATCTTATTGAGGTCTTCAAGGACTAAGTTGCTTTAATTTATTGTTATCAGAGGGGCTTGAAGATTGATATCAGCTTGGTTATGATGTTCTTTTTAGATCACATCACCAATGGTGACACGATTATGACTCTAGGTCCTCCACAATTGGTCACCATTTTGTGCACCTTTATTAATGTGATTGAAGAGAGAGTAGAGAAGTTATTGCATCCCTCAAAGCCTATCATTAGGTAGATTATATGGTCCTATGAGTGGACGATGACACAAGAGAGGAGTGAGAGTTTGCAGTAGTGAGTTCTTTGTAGCATGAGGAGTCCCCGTCAAGTTCTGTTAGTACGATTGTTGAGCTATCAAAGTAGGTGGATGAGCTACCTTCTAATTTCACAATGATGAGCTGGAAGGTGCATGATTTCTATGAGTTATCACACCATTGTGCTTATCAGTGGCACCAATAGTATGTTTCTCAAGAGGAGATGTATTGTAGATGAGGATGGCTTTCTACAGATCTAATGGTATAACCAACACCCTTGCCATTTCAGATGTATAAGCACAACACAAACTTGTTGGAGGAGGATGATGATGATAAGGGGGAGGATAGAACTTAGTGATGACTTGTGATGAGTTGTTGTGATGACTGATTTTTGGACTTTGATGATTTTTATTATTGTACGTGGATATTTTAATGTTGATTCATTTACTTGCTTCTATTATTTCATGTGCTTATTTATGATTCATGATTTATGTTAAAGAGATTTTTTTTATCTTTGTAAATGTGCTTGTTATGTTGTACTAGAACTTGTTTGCTTATTCATGTTACATGCATGTGTTGTTTACTCCTCTCTTTTTATTATAACTTGTTGTTATGATGTAAAATGTTGCATGGAAGAGTAGGATATAAAAGAAGTGTGGGGGATGGAATTTCAAACTTTTGTTGACCTAAAAATAATTCGACTACTGTGCTCAGGTTTGATTTGACATATTATGGATTGTTGCCAATTGATAATGAAAGGTAAAAGTTTTTTAAGATAACATGAAATCTATCGAAGTTTGGAATTTTTAGTGTTTTATTATGTAACAATGCTAGAATTTAATTATCCTTTTTTGTAGCATAAAGTTCCTAAGATATTTAATAAAGGATCCCTATAATACTAACTAATTAACTCACAAAATGAAGTATGAATTCTTGATCCAAAAAATATAACTAACTTAATTTTGACCTTATTTATATGACCACTTGGATTAGCATTCAGGGTAATTAAAACTTTTAACTTATAGAGCATGACGACACAAAAAGTTATGATTTTGCAAGTCAGTTAATCACACAAGTATGTGTCAAGTAATAATGTGGATAAAGAGTATCACGTATTGGTTAACACAACAATGATAAGCTCAAATTCCTCAGGAAAATGATACAGTGAAAGTAGTCATCTAAGATAACCAAAAAATCATAATATATACATCACCAAGGTGTGAAAAGGAAATTAGCTAGGCATGATTGAAAAAATTACGTAGATTAAACCCAATGGAATCATTATTGTAAGCATAATTCAAAAGTAAAAAACATATAAGATGAATTGTTCTTACTTCCACAACAAAAATTCCTTCTTGAATACAGTCCTCGCCAAAAAAAACATAAGAGAATACAAAGGAAAAAAATTAGAGAATAATAGGCCTTGGGAACTCAACCTTAATCAAGGAAAAAGATTCTCAAGAGAGAGCCCTCAACCCTTTAAATGTTGTCTCCAACCGCCTCCCAAATTTCAACCTCTCTCTAATAAGACCTAGCAACTTTCTTTTTACTCTATATCTCAAATTTAGTAAGAAAATTCTTTCCATATGTGTTTCCTACTCCATTAGCATGGTCACGCTGCATTTTGGTGTGGTCACACGAGGCACCAGGATCGAACGACATGGTCATGCCCAATCTTGGTATGATAACTCCTACACATTGAATATGTGTTGTGGCCACGCTGCTATGGTCGATATGGTGGCATGGTCATGCCGCTTCTAAGTGTGGTATTTTAGAATCAATTTCTTCTCACTCCAAAATGTACATATGATTTTCTATAACCGGCACAACATCAGTAAAATCCTTCCACAAGTGTAACTCTATGATAAATATGACAAAAAAAAAGCTTAAATGCATGAATAAAGCAGGTAAAAAATATAAAATTGAGTAATACCCCCAAAGTTACTTGATTACTTATCTCAATTAACTTTATAGCTCAGTGGTGTCCCATTAGAATATAATAGGCACTCCTACAGGTTCCTTAGGTATTCAATTTGTTATGTAATTTAAAAGTGTGTAATTATCTTTTCTGGGTAAATTAAACTTAATGTTTAATAACTTAGTGTTTTCATTAGTTTCTTTTGGACTGACTCTAAAGAATCCCAAAAACTTTTAAATTAGTGAAGTTAAGAAATTTTCACAAGCCACTAATATTTTAGATCTATTTAAGTGAAACAAGCCATCTCAACCATGCTTACTACTTTTCTTGAAGAAAACATTAGATAGATTTCATTAAAGTCTCATGGAAAGTCTTATCACTTAAGTTAGACTAAAATACCTTCTTAGTTTATTTTTCTTTTAATTTTTGTGTTAATCTCAAGCTTATTTTAAGGCATTTTCACCCTTTTGTGACTCTTTATTTTTCTTTATTTTATTTTATTTTCTTTCTTTTTCTTTTCGTTTTCTCCCAATAATTACTATATCTAGTTAGGCAACATATTTTCTTTCTTTTTTAAATATGATGAAGGTTAGTTTTCCTTGAGCAATAAGTCTCAAAAAATGAATATTTTAACTCAACCCCATCATATTATTATCCTTGTCAAAAGTTAAAATAAAATTAGGTTATCTAAATAAACACCAGAAAATGATTTGAAATTAGATACTTAATATCATAATTACCAAATTTTTAATTATTCGTAGATTTCTAGGTTTCATTGGAAGTTATTAAGTTCTGAGACCACATTATTTTAGCATTAAGTCTGGTCTTCTCTTAATGGCTTTTAACCCTTTTACAAAGTACTTTTGAATTACTTAAGAATCCTATCAGGAGTTATTATATCAATTTTTAACCTTTTACTCAATTATATGAACTACTTTTAGGTTTATAAGAAGATATAGATTCCCCCCCAAACTTGCTCTTTTCCAAAACATGAGTAATATGCACCAATAGTAAATTGGATAAGAGCAGGCAATTGTCATGACAAGAAAATACAGGAGCATTCACATGAATCTAAGAGAATATGATATTCAGAAGTCAATAAAAGGTATAGAACATGTGTAGTAATTTATCATCCAGAAAAGGTAAGAAAAAATAATAGAATGAAAACCTCACTCCACATATGGCTCAAAATATATACAATATATCATGTCATGGGAAATCAGTAAGGACAAAAACACACAAACAAAACTCAAACATACCCTAGCAGATATTCAAAAATACAGTAGTCTCCCCAGAAAAATAATTCATGTAAGAATAGAAGAGACAGCAACACACAGACTCATAATACAAGACACCCAATAATGCAAAAGAGTCACAAGTCACTGACACGACTGTCAGGACTACACTCCTTAGACACAAAGAGTGCAAGCACAAAATTAGGTTGGAAGCACACAACTATATTGGAGTCACCTAGTCACTGTTGGTCTTCTCCATCGCATCATCCTCCGAGACAAAAAGCTTGAACGATGGCACATTCAGAAATTTCAATAATGGGGGTGCCCCCTCGGTGCAAGTATTCATACTAATGTTGATGTTAGATTGTCTAGTGTTGGATCTACTAGTGCACGTCATATATCTCCATTGACACCTCATCTAAACGCCTCATCACCTCAACATTTGATAGGTTAAACTGTTGCTCCATCACACCGAGAGGAGCTCTCCCTCCTCTCATAGAATGAACCTCCTGCAGAGCCACAAAAAGAAAAGGAAGTCTCAATGATGGCCTTCTGTGGGGCCAGTAACTCCTCTCCATTCCCTCTAACAATCCATTCTCTTGCACACAAAGATGTAATCAGGGAGGGGTTCCCTAATCCTATAGTGGACTAGTCACTAGCTTTGTAAGCAATGGACTACTGGAACACATTGCCTACATCTTCAGATCTACCTGTCTCGATACAAAAATTTAGGACCACTTTATCCATAGTAACATCACTAAGACCAGAAAAAGGAATAAGGCACACAATAACAGAATATTTCCAAATATAGGATGTGGGATTCAAGTAAGTGAAGAGCAAGACAATAATCTCCTAGGCGGACCTTCAAGAGACCAATGACATTGGTGAGGAAGGCNTCCTAGGTGGACCTTCAAGAGACCAATGACATTGGTGAGGAAGGAAATAATCTCCTAAAATTTATGATAGAGAAAGTGCTCAAATTAGCATTGATGCATGTCAGGGAGGTTGAATAGGCCATTGATCATGGTGGGTTTAAATGGGACTATCTCCCCCGCACAAAGACTCACCCGTTCACAAATTCTTTCACTTTTGCACAGAATTTACAAACAAACATGGCAACGAGGGGGGCGATCATGAACAAAATTTCATCCACCCACTCCTAACTATCTCAGNTAATCCTATAGTGGACTAGTCACTAGCTTTGTAAGCAATGGACTACTGGAACACATTGCCTACATCTTCAGACCTACTTGTCTCGATACAAAAATTTAGGACCACTTTATCCATAATAACATCACTAAGACTAGCGAAAGGAATAAGGCACACAATAACAAAATAGTTCCAAATATAGGATGTGGGGTTCAAGTAAGTGAAGAGTAAGACAATAATCTCCTAGGTGGACCTTCAAGAGACCAATGACATTGGTGAGGAAGGAAATAATCTCCTAAAATTTATGATAGAGAAAGTGCTCAAATTAGCATTGATGCATGTCAGGGAGGTCGAATAGGCCATTGATCATGGTGGGTTTAAATGGGACTATCTCCCCCGCACAAAGACTCACCCGTTCACAAATTCTTTCACTTTTGCACAGAATTTGCAAACAAACAAGGCAATGAGGGGGGCGATCATAAACAAAATTTCATCCACCCACTCCTAACTATCTCAATCTCTATCTTGTCCCTTGACAGCTAGAAACATCATTCTAGGATCAACTTCTTTCACACAGTGAAGTTCTTGCACTGTTATAAAGTGTCCAAGCTGACGAAGTTGGTGAGATCAAAGTTGGATTCCCCTTTCTCTTTAGTTTTGAGTGCCACAAAAATGTATGAAACAAGGTAAGGTTAGCAAGGACAAGGTGGTGGTCAAAAAATGTTTGGGAGGTTGAAAAAATTTGGTTTTGTCGTCAAACTACTGCCTCGATCGAGATAAAATTTAAATTGAGGCCAAAAACAAATGTAACCACTGAAAAGGTAATTTATGGATGAAAAAAACCATTAATAGTTGGATCTATGAATGACATAATAAGGAGCAATTGGTCATAACTTACATAAAATGGTTGTATCCACTATATCTATCCCAAAGAAGGTTAATTCTACCATAGGAAGGAGCTTTTCGGTGACCAAGGGCTTGTGAGGAGCTGCTCTTGTCACTTAAAGGGGAAGGTGAGCAGAAAAATACCAAGCAAAAGCATGACATGGATTTGTAAGTCTGGCAATGTGGTTAAGCTTGAATGTGGTGTGGTCGAGTCAGACCATGGTGTGACCATGCCTGCTTTGGGCTTGGTCATGCCAACCCTAAAAAAATTTGAGTTTTTCAATTTTTTTGCACTCAGTCCAACTCCTTGACATATAATTTTTCCTTCCTACCTCACCAACTAGGAACAACTACTTAAAAGATGTACCAGACATAGAAAAATGATGAAAAACATGGCACATGCAATGATGATTACATAAATGTTGCAATATTTCAAATCAAATCCTAAGAAAACATTTGGGTTACCTCTCAAGGTTTCACTTAGTTTAATGCCCTCATTCCGACAAGGATGTGGTGATCAATCCTACATACGATCTCCAGGATCAAATTGTCATTTCTTCAGTCCCTAATCACTCGTCTCAAATTATAACTCTCCTTGAGCATCAACTAAATCCTCAAATAGTTCCATCTTACCTAGCTCCTCCAAAATATGCCAAACCCGTCTCACCACCTGGATGAGAATTTCTAGTAATCTTCTAGCTCCAAGACAATAATCCTCAATACTCACGAAGGGATGTGTGAGATTTCCCGCTAACTGGTCTTGGCCTAATGTTAGGGCTCTCCCTATGGGTAGTCTTATAGGTTGATCTAACTCCCTTGTTGTTATGGGAACCTTCTCTAAATGAAGAGTAAAATTATCCTCAGTTATATTCCTCAAGTTCTCATCTACTATTGATTTTCTTCAAGGTTTAATTCCTCAAAATCTATAGTTTGGCATTTCAATACCCTTTCCTTTATTTTTATATAGAGCTCTTATCTATCCTAGAGGCTTGGGGAAGTCAAATGATTTCAGCCCATCAAATGTTGTCTCCTGATCATTTTCTCTCAGAAACACTTTCCCCACTTGAACATTAATGATTGCTTTTTTCTATTGCTAGAAATGGTCTTCCAAAATTTAATTGTATCTCCTCATATTTTTTTTTATTTCCAATACCACAAAATCAACGGGAAAGGTGAATTTGTCCATAGTAACCAGTAAATTCTCAACGATTCGCTGAGTAAGGATCATAGACTGGTTAACAAGTTGTAGAGTCATGGTACTGGGATTGATAGTTCTTAATCCTAATTGCTTAAAAATGGCCATATGCATGAAATTAACATCAAATCCTTAGTCACAATGAGCGTTTCTATGACAATTTTCTCTTATTTCATAGGGAATAGTAAAATGACCAGTGTCTTTCCAAGGATTTTTATTTCTCTGAGGAAAGGGATCTGGAAGTCTTTCATTTTGGTTAATTATAATGGTTGAGAAAATTTTTAATAAGCTAAGCTTCATAAGGTTGATATCACCTCTATTGTTTTTCCCCATTTCTTCTCCAATCGTCAATCCAATTACCTTACATTATTCCAGATTTTGGTCTTTAGGTTTCGCCTTAGTATTCCTAGGGAGTGCTCTTGGGGATCTAATTTTTTTTGAAGTTGCAATCTACCCCTGTTAGGTTTTATAGTTCTTAAGTGCTCAGCATGGCTTTGTAATTGGTTCCCCCATTTGATTCACTAGTTCCTCGAGAAGTTACTTTTTCTAGGCAACCTAGGTATTGGCATTAAATCTTAGTGGGTATGCTTACTTTTGAGGGTTATTTCCATGGTTGTTCTAATTGTCTATAAGGTTTGCTTGATGGTTCCCCCACTACAGGTGGTTATTGTTTCATAAAAAAATGAAGATGGTTTTTTGAGTTTGAGTTGTAGGTATTTTAATAAAGGTTGTGCCCCTAGTTATCGATGGCATTTACAATCTCTAAAGTCCTAAGGATAGATTCTACCACTAGTCCATACCACATCCCTTCACTTGGTGGTGATGCTGACATTGCATTCACCCTAAGATTTTCTAACTTTCTTGAAATAACAACCACTTGAGTTGTTAGGATAGTCAAGAAGTCATTATTTTGTACACTAGCCACTTTCTTTGGGTTCATCGGAAGGCCACTGGAAACTTTTTTTTATCATTTATTCTATGAGTGTAAAAGCTTCATCAAATTTTTTGGCTATTAGGAATCCTTCTGCAGCAGCATCTATAATATATCTGAGTGAACCTACAAGCCCGTTGTAAAAGGTTTATATAATCGGTCAATCGGGCAGAGCATGGTGTATACATTTCCTAAGAAATTCCTTAAATCTTTCCCATGCTTCATAGATGGTTTCCCCCTCTATTTGGACAAATTATGTGATGTCATTCCTAATCTTGACAGTATTTTAGAGTGTAAAATACTTACCTTGAAATTTATGGGCTAGGTCATTCCAGGTGGTAACAAATCATGGGATTAAGAAGTTTAACCAGATCCTGTCTTTATTCCGTAAATAAAAGAAGTAAATTTATAGTATAATGGCATAATTTTCGGCACTAAAAATTTGAGGAGTTATCCTCTGTTAGGATGGATATCCCAACACCCGTTTTAATTTAATCTAATATATATATATATATATATATATATAATTTGGATAATAATATTTTAAATTTTGAAAATTCAAGACCGAACCGATCTCATATTCCCAGTAGTTTAATTAAACGAGCCAAATACCGAAAGCAATATATCTATCCCGAAGGATAAACACACTATTTACTGGTAAGACTCGATTAAATAAACTAAAGATTATATGTCATATGTTTGGTCTGCGAAACCATTTTTATGTTGACCGACAAATTTTTTTATTTAATATGAAGAATTAAATAAGGTTTATATTAAGCTAGGTTCTTGAAGATTTCCTATAAATGCAAGCACTTATAGTTAATTACATCTTAGATAACTGAAGTTATCTAAAAATACTCTCGAAAGAATTCAAGGGATATTATCTACAAGAATTCTAAGAGGATAGGACTTTTCAAAGAGATTGGACAAAGAGGTGTGAAAAGGGAATAGCTCAAATTTGGAATATTTGTTTTTGGAATCTAAAGGGAGGAAAACTAGGGGACGTCATAGATCTTGAGGAGAACCTTGGTGATCTCCCAAACTATCCTACTGTTTGGCTTCATTTTTGAAGAATCGAACTATTGAGTGTTTCATCCTGTCAATTTTATTAATTAGGGCTTACATTCATGTTAAACAAACACATTAATAGCTTGGAAGATGTGAGAAATTAGGTCGTGAAGAACGCCAACCTCAAAATCCTAAAGTGAGTTAAGGCTTAAATTGCATAGCAGAGCTATATAAAGGCCTAAAGACACGTTGAGGATTTTTGTCGCACTAGGCAAACAACCTCAAAATCCTATGGCTTGTTGTTTGATTCTAACGAATTATTTAGCTGGTGTAGACATGTTTTGTTGTTGAAGATGGTCATGCTGCCCATGATGCTAGCTACAAACTCCTCATCATAACGAGTTTAGGTTTTCTAATGTGTCAGGTCCTGATGTCAAACCAAATGTTTCCTAAGGTTATGGTTATTGAAATATTATGGGGGATGTTAAAGTTGATTAGAGCGACACCAGTTAGGATCCTAGGGTTCCCTCGTTCTGGCACTACTATTTTATTTCGGATTCAATTAGTCCAAATGAATTTACTAAACTCAACTCAATCAGTTCCATACTATCATTTAGAACGTGGGAAATCTCGTTAGCAACCATAGGTTACCTCCTCCGAGGGATTCCCGATCATCCGATAGAGACGTTTTAATTTAGTTGCAATTTTTATTTTATTTTATTTGTGATTAAATTTTGAGTTGTCTTATATTTTGAATGTTGTGGCGATGAGTTTTATTTTGTATTGATTTTTTGTTTTTTATTTCAATTTGGTGGCTATCCTAAAGGTCTTGGTTTTGACATGTGGGGTGACATTATTATTTAACAAGCAAGTTTTTAAGCATGACAAGTATAGTAAAGAAAGTGCAGGAAAGAAGGTACTGTAAACTATAAAAGCGTACCTGTCGAGTCTTCTCGTTCCTCCACCTAAGACTTTAGTATCTTTTGCATGAAAGTAAAGCCTATAGATAGGTTTGTCACAGGCCTACCAAATTCTCTGTCATAAATTGGTGGGTCCTATTTATTTAAATGATTTCTCAAACAAGGCATAATGAGTTAATCATGCTTCAAGGTATCCAAAAGAGTATGTGAAAGGTCCGGGGACCGGGCTCCGGGCATCTCACAGTCCCTTGAAATGTTCCGAGTTTGTTCAAACTCATTATGTTGCTTAATAACTCATCCTTATCATTCCTTTATGCTCAATGAACTGATGTTCTATCCAACCCTAAGGATGGGGTGATTATCATTTGATATTTTATTTATAATTTAAGCAGATGAAAGTCTTTAAGAGGCGAATTGACTTAATTAGGAAGCTTAGCCGATTTGAATTTTTAAGAATGGGCTTTTAGTGTTTTAAAAGTCTTAAGCTAATCCTAGTTCATTTTGTAAACCTCATTAAACAAAATTTGATTAGGCCTAATTCACTACTAAGCCCTTAAAGCTTAAGGGGTAGATTTGTAATTTTAAGAAAAAAAATTTAAATATTTATGTTCTTAATCATTATCCTGAATCATACACCATTAATTGGAGTTTAAAATTAGTGAGTTATAATCTTCCAATATCAAACTCTCACCTTAATATCTTCGTATTTAATCATTCTTCCAAACTTCATTAATTTATGGAACTACGAATTTATCTTTAATAAGATCAAAGTGAGATTGGTTGCTACCACTTACCTTTGTGTTTCAATCATTTAATCATGTTAATTAAGATCATTCATTACTCATTTTCCATTTTAATTGAGCTTAAATATTGATTAATACCAAATCTTCAAAATTATCATTTTGCCCCTAAGGAACTAACACTTCATAATTTTTCAAATTTAATGCAAATGACTTTGAAATTTTATGTTGCCCCACTCATGGGTCAATTAGAACATCAAAGGAGAAAATGTGATTTTTCTGAATTTAAATTTTATAATTATTTTTATTACAAAAATAAGGATTTTTAATGAAAATTTAATATCTAAAACTAAATAAAACTCCCATCCTTAAGAAAATTATCAAAGGTTTACCTAAGTTAGAGGACCATTTATACCATTTTTCAATATTTTTAGAGGTTTAATTTAATTTTTAAAATTATTTGTTTGTTTTGAGTATTAATTAAATAAAAAATTTTATTTAAGTGGAAAAAAAAGTTTTATATTTTTATAAAATCTCACTNAATAAAACTCCCATCCTTAAGAAAATTATCAAAGGTTTACCTAAGTTAGAGGACCATTTATACCATTTTTCAGGATTTTTAGAGGTTTAATTTAATTTTTAAAATTATTTGTTTGTTTTGAGTATTAATTAAATATAAAATATTATTTAAGTGGAAAAAGGAGTTTTATATTTTTATAAAATCTCACTAAATCTAGAAAACCCAAAGAAAAAAATTTTATATTTTTTTAATTTATATTTTAATTATTAGAATTATTTTAGTGGAAAATTAAAAAAATTCATTTTAAGCCTTTAAAAATTAATATCTTGACTTAAAAAATTAGGGAATTATTATAATTATTTTCCAGTGATTAGCAAGTTAAATGTGATATTTTAGTGTATTTTTACAATTTTGCAATTTTTATGATTTTAAAATTAGTTTTTAATTATTTAAATGCTTAAAAAATAGCTTAAAATGAAGTATTTATTTTAATTACACTTTTATTTTTCTTAGGTTTCTCTAGTCATAAGGAGCTCCCAAAACCAATTTGGTGATTTTTTGGGTCTTACTTTAATTATTATAATTATTTTAATGCCAAAAATACAATTTCACTTAATTGATTCATTTGAGTAGTCAAATTAACTCTAATTGACTTGAAATTTTTCTAGGGAGTTCCTCTAATGTTAAATTAAAATTGAGAAAGATTTTTATTCCATTTACATTTATAATTATTCCTAATTACTTTTTATTCATTTTTAGGGGTTAGTGACAATTAGGNTAAATCTAGAGAACCCAAAGAAAAAAATTTTATATATTTTTTTTAATTTATATTTTAATTATTAGAATTATTTTAGTGGAAAATAAAAAAAAAATCATTTTAAGCCTTTAAAAATTAATATCTTGACTTAAAAAATTAAGGAATTATTTTAATTATTTTCAAGTGATTAGCAAGTCAATTGTGATATTTTAGTGTATTTTTACAATTTTGCAATTTTTATGATTTTAAAATTAATTTTTTATTATTTAAATGCTTAAAAAATAGCTTAAAATGAAGTATTTATTTTAATTACACTTTTATTTTTCTTAGGTTCCTCTAGTCATAAGGAGCTCCCAAAACCAATTTGGTGATTTTTTGAGTCTTACTTTAATTATTATAATTATTTTAATGCCAAAAAATACAATTTCACTTAATTGATTCATTTGAGTGGTCAAATTAACTCTAATTGACTTGAAATTTTTCTAGGGAGTTCCTCTAATGTTAAAATACAATTGAGAAAGATTTTTATTCCATTTACATTTATAATTATTCCTAACTACTTTTTATTCATTTTTAGGGGTTAGTGACAATTAGTATTATTTTTAATGAGTTAAACCAAGTTTATATTTTTCCAAGGGTCCTCTAACCATGATGAACCTACCCAAATAAGTTCTGTATTTTTTTGTTGAGTATTTTAATTATTTTTATTTTTATATCAAAATAGGAACTTTTAATTTGAAAATTAGAGATCTCTAGTTAGATATGCCCCTTAGCCTTGNAAGGGTCCTCTAACCATGATGAACCTACCCAAATAAGTTCTGTATTTTTTTGTTGAGTATTTTAATTATTTTAATGTTCATATTAAAATAGGAACTTTTAATTTGAAAATTAGAGATCTCTAGTTAGATATGCCCCTTGGCCTTAAAAAAATCAGGAGAGATGCACATCAATAGAGACATCAAAATCCCCATGGTCCCATGCCATAGTGAAATTTATATACAAATGAAGAATCCAAATAAAAAAACATCATTTAATTAATTAAAAAACATACATTCATCAAATAGACATAAAACTATTTCCACATTATTCTCCTTTATTCACTAAGTAAGTGGATATTTTTATTTTATTTTTATAATTTTTCTACACCAAGATATGAATTTTTGAAGTTTTGGTCATTAAATAAAGCAAATAAAGCCCTATTTTTCTACTTATCCAGCGCGGCACCACCTCATCCTCGGCGTCTCTGAAGCTCCACACAGCGCTCTGCCATTTGACGTCGCCTTTTGACTCAGATGCCACGCATCCTGTTGTTCTGTTCCATCCATCCGTCTGGCACAATCTAGAGCTTCCATTCGATACATGCTGAAACAGATGACATCCGTTCATCCACCCCAAGTCCCTAGCCTGAGAATCGTCCAACTTCAAACCTTAATATCTCTCTCGATACTCAACCAAATTAAGTGTGGTTTGTTTCTATAGACTCGTCTTGACTAGGAGAACATATCAATATGGTTAATCAGACCTTAAATCAATTATGTAAGCTTGGAGGATTAAAATAAGCTCTATTTAGGGGTAGAGTTCAATACCTTTGCCCAAGAGGTGTGGCCTCAATTGGGTGCTTCCAAAAGCTTGCCTTGAGTCTAGAGAGCTCTTAGATGAAGCATCATGCTGTGATGAAATGCCTAGTTATGATTTTGATTAAGGCCTATTTGGGGTGTTGATCAAAGTCTACCTTAGGGTGGTCTGGAGATGGGGCTTCTATGGGGGATCTTCTTCTCTCACACAGGGGATGGTGTGGGTGCAATTAATTTGACTTTGGTGGAGTCTAGAGGGATGTCCTATTACATGCATGATTTTGAGCTCTAAAATTGAGCTCAAATAGTGGGTTTGAGGGCTTGAGAATGGTTG
>JXCR01142734.1:25400-77321 GCA_002079205.1 Phalaenopsis hybrid cultivar | reverse complement strand
GAATTTGTCGGCCAATATATTGGTTTCGCAGACCAAACGAATGTCATAACTTTCTCTAGTTTCTTGATCGAGCCTCACCCTCAATTCTTGTGTTTATCCTTCGAGATAGATACAAAATTTGAGGTAAGGCTCTTTCATCTAAACTATGAAAATATCAGCCTCACCCTCAATTCTTACATTCATCCTTCGGGATAGATACAGGATTTGAGGTAAACATCTTTCATCTAAACTATGAAAATTATGGGGTCAGTTTGACTTCATCTTTTTCAAAACTAAAACTTTTATATTTAAACTATGAAAATTATGGGGTCAGTTTGACTTCATCTTTTTCAAAACTAAAATTTTTTTAACCTAAACTATGAAAATTATGGGGTCAGTTTGACTTCATCTTTTTCAAAACTAAAATTTTTAAACCCAATACATTGGTTTCACAGATCAAACGGATGTCATAACTTTCTTTAGTTTATTTGATCGATTCAATTCTTGTGTTCATCCTTCGGGATAGATACAGGATTTGAGGTAAAATGCTCTTTCATCTAGACTATAAAAATTATGGAGTCAGTTTGACTTCATTTTTTTCAAAAATAAAATTTTTTAAAAAACATCCTTCCGAAGCGGGCAACGGGATTTCAATTCCGATGACCAACAGCTTCTTACGGGCAAACCCCACACCAAAAATAGTGCCGACAGTCATAGATCCGGGGAAGAACCTCAGTGACTTCCTAAACTATCCTATGGTTTGGCTACAGTTTTGGAGAGAAATTATTTAAATGTTTCATCCTGTCAATTTTATTAGTTTTGGGCTTACATTCATGTGAAACGATCACACAAATAGCCTAGAAGATGTGAGGATTTAGGTCATGCCCAACGACAACTTCAAAATCTTAAAATAAGTTTGGGCTTATATTATATAGCAGAGCTAGATAAAAGGCCTAAAGATAAGTTAAGGATTTATGTCGCACTAGGCAGACACCCTCAATGTCCTATGGCTTAGTTGTTTAATTCTAAAGAAAGGATGGTTTAGCTGGTGTTGACATGTTTTACTGTTAAAGATGGTCATGCTGCCCACAATGCTAACTCCAAGCTCCTCATCTTGGCGAGTTTAAGTTTCTAATGTGTCAAGTCATGATGTCAAAACAAATGTTCGTAAAGGTCATGGTATTTAAATATTATGGGTCATGTTAAAGTTGATTATATCAACACTGATTAGGATCCTATGGTTCCCTCATTCTGGTACCACTATTTTCTTTTGGATTCACTTGGTCCAAATGAATTTACTAAACTCAACTCAATGAGTTTCGTATTTTCTTTTAGACCATGGGAAGTCTCGTTAGCAGTCGTAGGTTACCTCCTTCAAGGGATTCCCGATCATCCGATGAGATGTTTTAATTTAGTTGCGATTTTATTTTTGTTTTGTGATGTTTGTGATTAATTTTTGAGTTGTCTTATATTTTAAATGTTGTGGCAGTGAATTTTATCTTGTATGATTTTTAATTTTTTGTTTTGTTTTTTAGCTATCGTAGCAGTTTTGGTTTTCATGCAGGGTTACATCATTGTTTAACATGCAAGTTTGAAACAAGAAATACAGAAAGGTAAACGCAGTAATTTAAAAGGTGTACCTGTCGATTCTTCTCGTTCTTCCACCTGAAAGGTTAGTACTTGCAAGAAATGTATATAATTTTTCAAATAATTTAAATTGCAGGAGTACATGAAGGTATAGCTATCCAACCCCAATGTATGATTCTATTTAGCCTCTGAATTGCTTACTGGATGATTCTAGAACAAAATATGGAAAATTCAACTTGTCCCTTAAAATATCCAAAAGATTTCAAAGTGCTTAGGGTTTGACCCTGAACAACTTTGAAGATCTCTTGAATTTTTTTGAGATCATTTTTGAACTTATCATATTGTTCCATTAATCATCTGAGTTTAGAGTGTGACTACCCCGTTGCCCAGCAAAACTTAACAATTCAACTATCTCAAGGATAGGATAATTAGTTAATTTGACACTTTACTTCAGAGTTATATGGATGTTCTTGGAGTTCTTAAGAGGTTTTGGTCCCTAATCATATTATCTTCTAGATCTAAACAATTGAGTTTAGACATTGAGCCTAGGTCGCTAACAAGCCCTTAACAATCATAATAGGGGAAATTGTTGGTGGTTAGAATTTTAGTTTGAGTGACATATATTCTTATTGAAAGATCACATCATCATCAATTTAAGGCTTAAGATAAGTAAATTATCATCTTCCTAACTTAAGCCCACCACTTAAGAATTATTTGATCTTAATTGACTTCCAAGTCATGAAGATTAAGGAAATTATGATTTTCTAGACATTGGTAAAGATGGTAACTTGGTTTCTACCTATAGCCCATTGTATTTCAATCATCTGATATATTTATTAAGGATCAAAGTTACCCATCCCCAATGGTTTATCCTAAATTTTGATCAAGACGCCAAAGCCTAAAATTACTATCCTACCTTTGGGGCTCCTCATCTTAAAATTCATCAAGCAAAATTCAAATGGCCTTAAAAATCCTTGAGTGTCTCATCCATGGATTAATTAAAATATTAGAGAGGAAAGTATGATTTTTCAAAATTTGATTTAATTTAAAATAAGTATTTTAACCCAAAAATGGGATTTTTTAATGTTAATTTATTTAATAAACAAAATGAAGTTTTAATTTATGGGAAAATTATTGGAGGTTTTCTTGAGTTAGAAGAATACTTAAACAAAATTTTATGATTTTTTGAATAATATTGTAATTATTATAATTATTTGAACGTCATTTTTAATGTTTATTTAAATACAAAAATATGTTTTATACTTCAAAAATCAGTTTTAAATTTTTATTAAACCCTCATAAGTCCAGGAAACTTAAAGGAACAAATTTTTATATTTTGTATAATTTTTGTTTAATTTCTTGTAATTATTTTAATGGGAAAATAAGAAAAATACATTTTAGGCATTTAGAAATTCATTTTTATTTTAGAAAAATCAAGAAAAATATTTTAAGGGGTCCCAAGTGATCAGGGAACAATTACACACATTTTGAACTATTTTTTTGTATTTTTGAAAAATTTTGATTATTTTAATTATTTTTAATTCAAAATATACTTTAAAAATAAAATATTTTCAAAAAAATAGATTTTAGTTTTATTAAATGCCTCTGATCACATGGAACTCAAAAAACTATTTTTCATAATTTTCCCAAGCTTATTTAATTTAATATAGCTTTTTTTGTGCAAAAATACTATTTTTACTTACAAAATTCACTTTAATGGCCAGATCAACTTAAATGAATTTGAAATTTTTAAAGTGAGTTGAAATGATTTTTATGAACAATGTGAAATTGATTTTGTCAACTTTTAATTTATATTTAATTTAAATGAATTAATACAAGGTAGAAATATTTAATTAATAACATAAATATACCAAATTATTCAAATCATCACAATATTTTTCCTAAGCTCCTCTAACTACAGGGAAACCTAACAAAATTGATCCCATAATTTTTTAAGGAATATTTTTGTTTATATGATTAAATAAAGCCAAAATATCCACTTAGGCTTAAAAATTAAGGTTAGAAGCACAGAGGTGCTCTCTGACCTTGGAAAAACCAGAGGAGGTGTCATCTATCATGAGGAATCAACCCTAAAAGTTTCAAGTCATGTTGATTGGTATTTAATCATAATGAACTAAAATACCTCAAAGAGTATTTAATTAATTAAAAATCATACACGTGGCAAGTAATTTTTATTTTTTGTTCACATTTTTCTTCGTTGTTCACTGAGCAATATGATATTTTTTTATATGATTTTTCTAGAGAAAGAAATGGATTTTTGAAGTTTAGATGTTAAAATAAACTCAGAAAATCCATATTTTTCTACTTAAACACGCGGCGCCACCTCATCCTACGACGGTTTCGAGCTCACACGCAGCGCTTCGCCATTTGACTTCACCATCCACCTTAGTTGCCACGCGACCCACATTTTTGCTCCATCTGTTCATCTAATGTGATCTCAGTCGTCCATGGAATAAATGCGTGATTGGACGACACCTGTTTATTGTCCCTAAGTGACCTAACCCGTAAGCCGTTCATAGTAAAACCTTAAGATCTTTGCATAGACTTAAATAAACAACATGGGGTTTATTTTTAAACCTTCATCTACTCAAGATGCATCAATCCATATGGTTGATCAAGCATGAAATCAAGCCATTACACATGGAGAATCAAAACAAGCTCGGAATAGGGTTAAATCTCAATACCTTTATCTTAGAGAGGAGACCTCAATCAGATGGTTGTGGTAGCTTCGATTGGGCCCAACGAACCTTCGGATGAAGTCTCAAGCCCTAGTGAATTTTCTAGCTATGTTTTCGATCAAACTCGACTTTAGGTGTTGGTCGAGAGCTATGCTAGAGGTTTTTTGAGAGGGGGCTTTTGTGTTGAATCAACTTCTCTCACTGTGGGAATGGTGTGTGCACAGTTAATTAATGTTTTGTGGACTGTGGAGGTGTGGGGAGCTTTGTCTTGATTTTAGGGCAATTTTCAGTGATGAAATTGACCCTAAATGATGGCTCTGAATTGCTGAGAGCAGGGGGATTGCACTCAGTATGGCTTGGACAGGCTCTGGTGAGATTTTGGCAGAGTTTCCTCATAGATTTTGGCACACCTCTCTTTGGTCATGGAGTGGTCAATTTAAAGTCGTGGCTGTCTGGTTGAGCTCAGGGGGTTTGATAGGTGTTAAAGCTTGTTGATGTGGAGGGAAGAAAAGCTCAAGCATCAAATTATAGTGAGCAAAGTTAGGGAGGTTTAATTTTGGGTTTTGGCCAATGGGGTCACCTTTAGGCTGGTTGTTTCCGGCGGCTGAGTCGGTGGCTGGCAAGGGTAAGGTCACTTCTTGACTCAGGGAGGCCATGGGGTGCTTAATGATGATTAACTCTTAATGGTATAGCATGATGGCAAAGATGTTTTGGCTTAGACCTAAAAATAGGATGAAATCCCTTAATTTTGAGAACCATTGGTCCATAGCACACCTTGGTTGGTTTTGGTGGGTTTAGGTTGGTCACTAAGGTGTACTTGGTGGTTGTGGTGTCATTAATTTGGTCATCTTGGCATGGCTAAGTCAATTTTGGTGCATGTGTTCAATTTGGGTCAAATTGGCTTGAAGTTGGGTTTGGGTTAGGCTAGCCATGGCATTGAGCTAAATTGATTGATCAATTTGGTGTAGATGATTGTCATGAATGGTTTAGAAAAGTTTTGGGGTGATTTTGAATTGATTTGGAGGTTCAATTTGAGGGATTTTGGGCATGTGGTCAATTTAGGAGTATTAGGTTAGACTTGGGCTTAAGTTGGGCTAGAGTTGGGTTAAGTCCAAATTGATGGTTTAAAATAGTCTAGGGAAATATCATGAAGAGTTATTCACATCAATTGGGTGTCAATTTTAGGGTTTGGGCATTCAATTAGGTGACATTTGGAGCCATGGCCAAATTGGGGAAAATTTTAGGGATTTTTTATTTGGGTTAAAATTGAGTTGAATTGAAGCTTGATCAAGGTCAATTAAGGGTTCAATTTGATGTGTATAAGTCTTTTGAATAGTTTATGATGCAAATTGTGGCAATTGAGTGGGCTATGGGGTTCAATTGGGTGAGATTGTGTCATATGTTTAAAATTGGGGGTTTTGGTTTGGATCAAAATTGAGCTCAAAGAATGGGCCAATTAAGCTTGAATTTGGTTTGAAATTATCATATACATGATAAATTTGAGTTTGGAATTGAAATTTGGGTAGATTGTGGTCAAATTGATGGACATCTGGGGTGAATTTGGGGAAATTGAGCTTTTAAGGGCAATTTGGGGTTTTTGGTCAAAATAGGTTAAATTGGTCAAATTAGGTTCAATGGCAGGGTTCAAATTGGTTTTGGAGACATTTGAAATGATTTTGGAGGTTTTGAGAGAGTTTGGGCCACCTAGGACATTTTTGTAATTATAGCAAATTTGGGGGTATTTTGGTAATTTTGGAAATTTTGGGTGGTTTGGGCAATTTGAGTATTTTGAAATGGTTTGAAATGATTTTTGAAGAAATTTGGGTATTTTGGATGAATTTGGGGTTTTTGGCCAAATTTAGGGTTTGGGGGTTTTTAGGTAATTTGGGTAGATTTCGGGGCTATAAAGGTTAAGTTGGATATTTTGGTAAAATTAGGGTGCCAACCACTCTATGCGAGCCATGGACCAATGGAATCCTCATTTGGGTTCTCTATAAACTGGTCTCCCCATCATCACTTTCGCAATAATGTGGCATGGGCTACCATCACCTAGCCAATAACATTTTATTGCTTCTCCAAATTCACGTTTTTTTGTTTGTTTCTTTGTTTATTTGTTTGTTTCTATATTTTCTTTATAAAAAATTGAGCAAATAAATACATATATTATCTTGTAAAATTAATAATTTTTTTATCAAAATAAAAAAAATTTTAAATTTTGTTATATGCTTTCAACAATTTAATAATTTTATTCCTCTTTCATATATAATTTTATATTTATACTTAGAAAAAAATAATCATTTTGCTCGGTTTGCCACTTTGAGTATCATTCAAAATATTTACTTTAATATGTTTTATGAATTAAAAAATTGCAAAAAGTAACTAAGGCTTTATTTGAACTCGTGTTTAACTTCAACTTCATTTGCCCAAACGCGTCGCGCGTCGTTCACTCAAACAAAGAGGAAGAGCGTCTCTCGAGGGTTTGTAGAAATTCTTTGTTATTCACTGAGCAAGAGGGTATTTTTTTACTTTTATGATTTTTTTATAGAAAAATATGGATTTTTGAAGTTCAAGCATTAAAATAAATTCAGAAAATCCATATTTTTCTACTTAAACACGCGGCTCCGCCTCATCGTACGACGGTTCCGAGCTCACACACAGCGCTTCACCATTCGATGCCGCCATGCACGTCAGTTACCACGCGACCCACCTTTTCACTCCATCTGTTCATCCAACGTGATCTCAGCCGCCCATGAAATAAACACGCGATTGGACGACACCCGTTTATTGTCCCCAAGTGACCTAATCCGTAAGTTTTTCACACTAAAACCTTAAGATCTTTGTCTAGACTCAACCTAACCACATGGGGTTTGTTTCTAAACCTTCATCATCTTAAGATGTGTCTATCCATATGGTTGATCAAGCATGAAATCAAGCCAATACACATGGAGAATCAAAATAAACTCATATTAGGCTTAAATATCAATACATTTGTCTGAGAGATGAGACCTCAATCAGATGGTTGTGATAGCTTTGATTGGGTCCAACGAACCTCCGGATGAAGTCACAGGCCCTGGTGAATTTTCTAGCTATGTTTTCGATCAAACTCGACTTCAAGAGTTGGTCTAGAGCTATGCTAGAGGCTGTTTGAGAGGGGACTTTTATGTGGAATCAACTTCTCTCACTGTGGGGACGGTGTGTGCACAGTTAATTAATGTTTTGTGTACTATGGAGGTGTGGGGAGCTCTGTCCTGGTTTTAGGGCAAACTTCAGTGATTAAATTGACCCTAAGTGGTGGCCGTGAATGGCTGAGAGCAGCGGGATTGCACTCAGGATGGCTTAGAGAGGCTTTGGTGAGATTGTGGCAGAGTTACACCATAGATTTTGGCATACCTCTCTTTGTTTGTGGAGGGGTCAATTTCAATCGATGGCTACCTGGTTGACTCAGGGGGTTTGATGGGTGTAAAAGCTTGTTGATGTGGAGGGAAGAAGAGCTCCAAGCATCCAATTAGAGTGAGCCAAGTCAGGGAGGTTTAATTTTAGTTTTTGGTCAATGGGGCACCTTTAGGCTAGTTGTATCCGACGGTTGAGGTGATGGCTGGTCAAGATAAGGTCACTTCTTGGCTCATGGAGGTCAGGGGGTGCTTAATGATGATTAACTCTTAATAGTATAGCATGATGGCAAAGATATTTTGGCGTAGACCCAAAAAATGGGATGAAATCCCTTATATTGGAGAACCATTGGTCCATAGCACACCTTGGCTGGTTTTGGTGGGCTTAGGCTGGTCGCTAAGATGTACTTGGTGGTTGTGGTGTCATTAATTTGGTCATTTTGGCATGGCTAAGTCAATTTTGGTGCATGTGTTCAATTTGATTCAAACTGGCTTGAAGTTGGGTTTGGGTTAGGCTAGCAATGGCATTGAGCCAAATAGATTGATCAATTTTGTGTAGATGATTGTCATGAAGGGTTTAGAAAAGTTTTGGGGTGATTTTGAATTAATTTGGAGGTTCAATTTGAGGGATTTTGGGCATGTGGTCTATTTAGGAGTGTTAGGTTAGACTTGGGCTTAGATTGGGCTAGAGTTGGGTTAAGTCCAAATTGATGGTTGAAAATAGTCTAGGAGAATATCATGAAGAGTTATCCACATCAATTGGGGTCAATTTTGGGGTTTGGCCATTCAATTAGGTGACATTTGGAAAAATAGCCAAATTAGGGCAAATTTTGGGAATTTTGGATTTGGGTTAAAATTGAGTGGAATTGAAGCTTGATCAAGGTCAATCAAGGGTTCAATTTGATGTGTAGAAGTGTTTTGAAGAGTTTATGATGCAAATTGAGGCAATTGAGTGGGTTATGGGGTTCAATAGGGTGAGATTGTGTCATATGTTTAAAATTGGGGGTTTCGGTTTGGATCAAAATTGAGCTCAAAGCATGGGCCAATTACACTTTTATTTGGTTTTAAATTATCATAGAAACGATGAACTTGAATTTGGAATTGAAATTAGCAAAAATTGGGGTCAAATTGTTGGACATCTGGGGTGAATTTGGGGAAATTGGGCATTTAAGGGCAATTTGGGGATTTTGGTCAAAGTAGGTCAAATTAGGTTCAATGGCAGAATTAAAATTGGTTTTGGAGACATTTGAAATGATTTTGGAGGTTTTGGAGAGTTTGGGCCACCTAGGACATTTTTGTAATTTTGGCAACTTTGGGGGTATTTTGGTAACTTTGGAAATTTTGGGTGGTTTGTGCAATTTGAGTATTTTGAAATGGTTTGAAATGATTTTTGAACAAATTTGGGTATTTTGGGTGAAATTGGGATTTTTGGCCAAATTTAGGATTTGGGGGTGTTTAAATAATTTGGGTAGATTTGGGGGGTAGAAGGCTAAGTTGGATATTTTGGTAAAACTGGGGTTCCAACAGCTCTATGTGAGCCATGGACCAATGGAATCCCCATTTGGGTCCTCTATGTACTGGTCCTAGCTAAACCTCAACCTAAGGCTAGTGGGTCTTGGGGACAAACTACTTGAGTCTCCCAAAGAATCAAGGGATAAAAGTCAACAAAGTTTGGGTTTAGGGTTATGAGTGAAAGTTAGTGAAAGTGAGTGCAAGTGAATGAACCAGCTCCAGACCAACACCCAAGGTCAACCTTAAAGCCAAGCAATCCTATGGGGACTCACCTTGAGCCCTCCCATATTGACCTCACCTACTAAGTGCTAGAGGTTATGTCCAATATGTGAACTTCAAGTTGAGAAAAGAATGGTTTAGTGTTTCTAATGGTGAGGGTTCCTTTTCTAGTCTTCTAGGAATAGTCAACAGGAAAGTCCTATGACTAGACCTTAGGCTACTAAAGAAGAAAAACTGAACCTCAACCAAAAGTGAGGTCAACAATATGAATATGGTAAATCAACTCGGCAAGTCAGCTTAATAGCTAAAACAAAACAACTCACTTTTTGGCAAATAAATCTGTTAGGTCAACCCGACAATTGAAACATGACGGCTATGCTTTAGAAATGGGTTCTCCATGCCCGTTAGGTCTATTAATATCTCTGTTGCCCATGAAAATCATGTATTGGTGTACAAGACAAGTAGCTATTAAGACATTTTTTCATAAGGAATGGGCAAAAAAATAAATTTGAGGGTAAGCAAACACCCAAAATTTAATATTTTTATTAAAAATAATCAAAAACTAAGGCTTGGCATGTGCCCCACCCTCTATATCGGATGATTCTGCTCAATGTTTGATCAGCAAGAATTTTGTCTTTAACCAAGTTTTCTCATACTTGCATTACAACACTATTAATGTAACATAGATTTAAACCAATTTGAACTTTAAATCGTTATCAAAATTGTCATAGTTTCAAAATAATGTAATATGAAATTATGGCATTTTTGAAGAAAATATTTCTACACAAAATATAAAATTTACAAATCAGAGAAATATCTCCTTGCATTATTACAAATCTCCCCATCATCACTTTCGCAATAATGTGGCATGGGCTACCATCACCTAGCCAATAACATTTTATTGCTTATCAAAATTCAGGTTTATTTGTTTGTTTCTTTGTTTGTTCGTTTGTTTGTATATTTTCTTTATAAAAAATTGAGCAAATAAATACATATATTATATTCTAAGCTTAATAATTTTTTTATGAAAATTAAAAAAAATTTAAATTTTGTTATATGCTTTCAACAATTTAATAATTTTACTCCCCTTTCATATATAATTTTATATTTATACTTTAGAAAAAAATAATCATTTTCCTCGGTTTGCCACTTTTGAGTATCATTCAAAATATTTACTTTAATATGTTTTATGAATGAAAAAATTGCAAAAAGTAACTAACGCTTTATTTGAACTCGTGTTTAACTTCAGCTTCATTTACCCAAAAGCGTCGCGCGTCGTTCACTCAAACAAAGATGAAGAGCGTCTCTCGAGGGTTCGTGGAAATTCGTTAGCAGAAACAACATTATTTCACCATTTTGAATTGTTGTGGACGTCGCGTTTAGAAGAGCTTCGCCGAATAAGAAGCTCCTTCAAAAGGAGCCTAATACATTAAAATGATATGGATAGATTACAATAACATAAATCAAACAGTTTGCACACCCGTTCGCCGGCTCCGTACCTCCGCGACATGGCCTTTCTTTTAGGTCACTTCCTCTACGACACACGCATTCATCAGGCCTCTGCCTACTTAACACGCCTATCCTTAAGGTCACTGCCTCTTCGAAACACCTCTGAGTCACTGCCTCAATGACACACTCATCCTTTTGTCATATGATTGTTTGCATTTGCATTTGCATGTGTTCATGGATATCGAGCCAAGCTCTATCGGCGAGTGACCCCGTGTCAGTCATGAAGCCTTAACGAGATTATTTTGCCGGATAGATCACAGTTAATAATGCGAGTTAAGTCATCAGGATTGACATGAGTATAATTGTGTTAAGAATCTAATGGATTTAACTCATGTCACCTTGCATATTACAAGCTTGAATTTAATGGTTTTTACTTTAAAATAACATATATATATATATATATATATCTCTACTTATTACGCTCCACCATAATTTTAAAATTTATGCATGTAGCAAAACAGACTATATTGAAGGTCATATCATTTCAATATCTATCCTAGGTGACACCCTTTAGATCCCTTAGATCTTTAAGATGGAGTCAGTGCAGTGACCCCATCAAAGTCATACATACCAGGAGACTTAACCTGCACTTAGATGCTAGTTAGTATAGTTATCATTAAATGGTGTGTTAGGCTAGTATTTAGGATGCTAGACAATATTTTTTGACACATCTCGCTATTGTTCTATATTAGTTAACCTTGTGCTAGAAATGCCTCATCTTTTTCCCTTTTGGTGTGCTTGTGCGCTTAACATGCATGGTAGTATAGTATAGCGTTCTTCTGTAGGGAGACGTGCTCATACTTCCACACAGATAGGTACCATCATGGGGGCGCCTGTAATGATATCTACCCCCTTTTCTTGTAGGTACCATTTAGCTCCCCTTATTATAGGGTATGCTTTATTTTACATTTCATGGATTTCCACGCTACATTTGTTTTCATGCAGTTCGAGTCTTTTATTTTCTTATGAAATGTATTTGATAGTCCTTCGAATGAGCCTGCATGTAAAATAGTGTACGGGTATGGATTTTGAGGCAGCTATGCATCGAACCATGTGACAGGGACTAATAGCGGCAGCTCGTGTCCCAGACTTAAAGTGTGAATTCTATTATTGTATAAACTTAGAATCGGGCATGTATATTCGAAGTCCAGCTACTTTTTTTTTGCTTTACTAGCATATGTTACCAACCCAGTGGCATTTTGGCCTCTTTTAAATATTTTTTATTACTTTACTCTTTTCATGGAGTGTCTATATGTTTCAATTGTTTTCGATTGTTTATTTTTGTGCATCTAAGATATTACAAAAATTATAGTCTAAGCTCTCTAGGACCTTTAAATTATAAATTTTCTACTTAAGAGTTTGATATTGCCTCTAGGTGCAATAACGCACTAGGGGCTCACGCAAGTGCATGTGTCGTACCAATAATATTAGATTTTACAGTCTAGAACATTGATTCAGCAGGGAACAAGGAAGTCCTTGTTATGAAAAGTTCTAATCAGCTAGTTTTAGTCCAAGCCTGAAATTTTGATTTTCGTTAATTTCCTACAAAGCAATCCTAAATTATCACAAGCAAAATAAAAAGTTTAAGTCCTATAAATTAATCTTAAATTATCATAAATATATTGAAAGTACTAAATATGTAGTGACTCTTTTTTTAATGAGTTAAGAGGATTTCATGAAATTGAGGATTACATGTAGAATAGTTTAATGACCAATATGAGAAATAACCTTCTTTACCCTCTCCCAAGTGCAAAAAGAAGCTTGCTTAGAAATGAATTTATTCCCATAAATATCAAAGTTAGTTGATGCGCGAAAACTTGGGATTAAATTAATAATAAATATGCAGTGTAACCCAAACAATAATGTAACTTTAATGAAAATAATTTATCTTTAAAACCTTTTTTAAACTCCCAATTCATTTTTACATATAACGTAGGTATATGTATCATTCAAGTAATACAGGGCTCTAATGGAGACCTAAATATTGATCCCACGTGGAAGCTAGAAATACATATAAGATAGCTATTTATATTATAATCTTAAATTAAAATAAAAATAAAAACAAAGTAAAGTACGAAGTTTGAAGATAAACAACTCAAGTGAAATGCTACTAAATATGCAGATGTACGACTACAACAGTTAAGTTAAACTAGATACTAAACTTTCGAAAGTAAAATTGTTGAAATAAAACAAAGGTTTTTGTTGACGAAAAGTTCAAGTATGAGAAAATACCCTTCCCCTTTACAATAAAAATATGGCTTGTGAATAATTGAAATCATTTAAAAAATATATTTAAAAACCATTTTGTGTCAAATAGGAGCATTCTTATTCTCTACCCTCTTCCGAGCGCTATAAAGAATATTGACTAATCCAGAGTTTGGTCCCTAATTTCGTGGTTAGGCTGGGAGGATACCGGCTGTCACTCCAGACCTCCCACTACTCCCTCACCTGAGGGCTAACATGCTCGCATTAGTTTCTAATCAACCGAACTAAATAGGGGATTTTAATTTGTCACCTTAAAATCTTCCAATTCTACATTCAATGAAGTATATTTCCCTATTTATTTGCACCCAATCTCATGGATGACATACTCTCCCATGATATCAGTTGTGATTCTCCACTTCTTGTAGAAATCATATCCCTTTTTTAGAGCATATGTTTCTCAACACATTTTAGAAATTCAATTGGCCAAATCCAAAAGTAAATGAAGATCAGAGTTCAAATCATCATAAATTATTGACATTTAAAACCGTAGAAAATAAAATCATTTCTTCACAAAACCATTTCTTCAAAGTAGGGAGAAGGATAAAGAAGACTACTCAGAATTCATGAGAAGGATACGATAAAGCACGGACTTCATATATAAAAATAAGTTTACAAAGAAAAGAAATGAAAAAAACAACTTATCTCACAATCATTCTCAAGAAAATCCCTAGAAGTTCTCTCCAAGTCTTTCTCTCTTCACAAGTACTCTCAATTCTCTCTTAGAAATGTAATGAAGAAGAAATCCCTCACCTTCTCTCTCCTCTTATTACCCTCGAAGACAATCTCCAAGCCCTTGACTTTCTCTCTCTATCTCTCCCTCTTGGTTCTCACGCCACCACCATTTTTTGCCTTTTTCTTTTTCTGCCCCCCCCATCCCTTAGAATTTCTTCTCCAACTCTATTTTATTTTGAGCTGCCTCCTCTGAAAAGAGTTTCAATTTCCCTCCAAAATTTAAAAGTCAAACCTTTGAATTCAAAAGATGTGTCTCTTTGATCTAAGAGTAAACTTCCTTCAAATTAAAACCATCCAAAGTGTCTAGATGCATTAAATCACTTCATGGGGTGTTTAAAAAAAGTGTCCCTTTGAAAATTCATGCAACATTCGTCTTGAACCGCCTTAATTTTAAAAATTTGCATATGGCGCATCATGCACCGATCTGGCGCATCATGCGCCAGCGCTTTGGATTTTGGCGCATCATGTGCCAAACCACAAAATTGGTTGTTTTTGCTCCAAATTTTGCTCCTTTTGTCATTTTTGCTCCAAATGCCTAAAATGATATATCTACAACAAAAGCACAAAATATCTTTATTTAAGTACAACATCACCAAAAATTGACATAAAATGGTATTTAAAACAGTATATTTTTTTGTGTATTAAAATCCCCCAAACTTAAAAGTTACTTTTCCTCAAATAACACTTTTATTACATAGAAGCATATAAATTTAGGATAGAGATTAACTATACTTTAGTTCAATAAATAGAATAGCAAAAATTAAGAAAAACCTTTAATAACTTAGGTTCAAACTCCAAGTCTAGGAATATCTAGTAATCAAATTTAAGATTTCTGAATCTCTATTCATTTCAAGAAGAATTACAATTTGTCATGCTAAGGACATTTAGAACATTCATATTAAAAAGAACTTCATTAAAACTTTACTAGGAATGCTACTAATACTTCAATACAAGTTTAGAAAGTGTAATAAAGCTCCTTCCTTAGGTTGATTCAAGTGAAGCCAATTTTTATAGGCATCTCCTCAAGCTTGTCCTCACCCTTTTTTTTTTCCTTTGGGATCTTTTTAATCTTTTTTTTTTCTTTTTTTGTTTCATTTTTCAGGTGAGGATTACTATATCTAGACAGCCTTTAATAGTTTTGAATTTCACTATCCTCTTCTTAAAGTTAAAACTCCACACCTCTCCTTACTTAATAAAGTCATACTAGTTTATGATTTTTCATAAATCCTCGTTCCTTTCTTCTTACATGAAACTCTTAAATTCTTAACACTTCAAAAATACAATTTTCCTTTATTTAAAATAGAAAAACATAGTCTTATCTTATCATATCAAATATCTTTAACTTTAGAACTGACCTTCATAATTAAAAAAATTTTACCTAAATTTACTATAATATTTATAAACATTAGTATAGTCATTTAAAGTTAAATCTTAACATTTCAGATCATGTTAAATTAACTTTGAAAAATATAGTTACTTAAGGACAAATAAAATTTGGTTTTCTACATTTTAAAAAAAAAAATTTATTTCCCCCCAAACTTAAATTTTTTAATGCTTTTAAAAATATTTTAGTACAAAACTTTAGTTGGTAAAAGAAAACAGTAAATGCATGAAAATAAAAACTAACTTGTAGAGGATTTCTGAACATGAAATTGGTTCTGTATACTGCGGGTACTAACTGTAAAACTACATATAGGCTTTAAAGTATTAAATAAAACATAATATATTCTAAAGAACTTGCTGGGAATTAAAACAAAAATACTAAAACTGAAAATACTACACATTCAACAAGCTCAAATTGAAAATACTAAAACTAAAACTGAAAAGTAAAAATTTTACTATTACTATTACAGATTACAGGTCCACAACATAGCATAAATATCTTAAATCCAACAAGTCTCAAATAAAAGTGCAACACAGTACAAACAAATATACAAACAACACATAATATCAAATCAAACTTAAACTAAATTATCAGTCCTCATCTCATTCCTCCTCCTCATCATCATCATCATCTTCTTCTTCTTCTCTTGCCTCTTCATCTTCATCAAGAATGGGAGCATAAGGAAAAAAGTTGGGGCAAGCAGGAAAGTTCACATTAGGTTAACCCATGAAGTGTCTAACCATAGAATTTTGAAAATCTATATCATGTTGAACTCTCCTCTGCTAATATTCATCAATATATGCATTCCTTGCTTTTATCTCTCCCAACTAAGTCTGTATATTAATGATATCATATTTTTGAATCATAAGTTGGTCCATAATACCTTCCAATGATGCAGAACTAGAAGTAGATCCCCCTGTAGCAAATGTAGAGGTCCTATCCCTTCCTCCACTTGTAAAGTCAACAAATGATTCTACTCTTTGAATCATGTGCCTCCCAATTAGATTCTAAGGTTGTAATCTCTCTTCATTTCTATGGGATTCAATTCCTGATTGTTCACATAAAGTGAAAATTATGGCATGATATCCCAAGCCTCCAGCAGTAGCACTACCAGCAATACTCCGAGCGTGATGAACTGTAAGCGCACCAACGTCTTTTGCCATCATGATCGGAATACAATAGTTCAACACAGCTTGGTCCTTTATAACATCAGCAAGATGATTTGTACGTAAAAGTCTGACAGAGATAAAGTGATGTCATACTTTAGACTGAATCGTCAGCATGGCAGTGGGGAAGTTAATTATTTTGTTATTCTTTATCTCCACTCCTCTCTTCCATCAGTCAGAAAGGCAATGACTTCTTTCAGCGATGAATCAGTGTTAGCACATATTCATCATGGAAGACATTCCTCAGCCCATATAATGCATGGTATCCAAATAAATTCCAAATAAATTACTAAATTGCAAATCTAACTCCCTAAGCAATATTATTTGGCAAGAAACTTTTCACCATGAGTTTTCTTCAAGAATTTTCATCAAAAATCCCATTTTTTGGATCTCCCAAAATCCATGATGAAAATAAAAAATATCTTAGTTAAAGTGAAGCTCTCATCAAGATAAGATGAAATCTATGATTTTTAGCCTTCAAATCATTCTCCTTAGCCCGCAATGTGATGCCCTAGACTAAAGGTTGGAGGTGGAAGACGACCAAGCGGCAAAAAATGGAGGTTTTTCGTGCGATTTTGTGGTTTTTTTAGGCAATCTGGCGTGTTCGAACCTTTGGCGCACCATGCGCCAAATCTAGCGCAGCATGCGCCAATACTCTATAAGTTGGCGCATCATGCGCCAAAGCGTATTTTTGCCAGATTTCGGTTTCTATGGAAATCTGCTCTGCACCGCTTTACGTCAACCTCTATTTGACTCAAATAAACCTTTCTAAGCATTATTAAATATCAAAATAACACAAAATTTTCACAAAAAAGAAACAAAACTCATATTTATATATGAAATCTGCATTATTGCAAACTAACATTGTTCAAGCCAACACATATCAAATTCAGTGTTCTAAAGCAAACCAACGTCCTAACACTGAAATTTAAACATCAAACTTCATAGCCATAAACATAGATAGTGCAACAATATAAATTAAAGGTAATACAACATAACAACCTAAAACAAACAATACTAGACAAAACGTTTCGTTCTTAACTCAACTTGAAACATCTTCTTCACTCTCGTCCTCCTGATATCTCCCATAAACTGGTAGTGCACATACAGATTGTAGAAGGGCCTTAATGGAAATTCATCAATTGAATTTTCCTCCTCAATCCACGCATGTTTTTTGAACATATGTACCAGACCATCTTCAATACGCACTGTATTTTCAAAATGTTCCTTGAGTCTCCAATCCATGTGATCCAGCATTTCAGAAATATTCTCAATTGCATGCATAAGATTATGCAACTCTTTCTATATTTTGTTGATTCTCTTTGAAAGTGCATTCAAGTTGTAGTATGGATGAATAGGTGATGAGGTTTTGGATTCTTGATCTATAAGTACATTCATATCATTTTCATCTCACATTCCAAAGCAACTGCAGTAGACTTCAGGATCCCTCGGCTTCCAAGGCTCTAGTACTTTATCCCATCTTTCATAACGTACTTGCGATTGACTGCAGAGTTGGAAAATAGTAAATGGATGTCCCAATACAGTTGCAGATCCATTCACGATCAAACCCAAACTGATTTTACAATTATGGCTCCAATATCAACAGGTTTTCCAGTTTGAATATAGTAGTTTGGGATAGCACTCTCTTAGTGACCTTACTAATTTTCATAGTAGGCAGTAATTTCGAGGAAATAAAGAAATGCCATGTCTTTGAAGTAGGATCTAACAATGATGAAGAAAAACTCACATTCCCATCATCTCGGGCTTCATAATTAGCATCTTCATCCGTAAGGTAATGTTAGAGTTCATCCATGTTGTCTCTTATAGGGGTAAAATTTGCATAGTGGTAGACAGACACGTTCTTGATCAAAAACATTTTGTTGATTCTCAAAGGAGTGAACTGCACAAACCTGACTTGCATGTAGATCATTCTTTGGTTGATCATGTGAAGATTTACATAAAATTCTTTCACCACAAGGAAGACTACAGCGACAGTAGTGTAGCAAAGCACTTCTGAACGCCTCTACGCAATAACTTCTTTGACTCAAGTATTCGGTGTGTTGAATCTTTGATTCACAAATCCCCTCTCTTTGATAAGCCTCTTCTTCATTATAACTCGATCATGCAACTTCTGTGTGTCAAAACTGATGAACTTTCTTGGGTTGAAAATTTTAAATCTAGGAGAGTTTCTAGAGTGGGAAGCCATAGGAATTGAAAAGTGGTGACTCTTCCCTCATTTTCCCCCCTAAAATATGTCTTGGAGTCGGTTTTTAGGAGTTATTTGAAGGTTTCCCTACAAAAAAGCACCATTTCAAACGTTTAAGTCACTTTCGTCTCCACAGCGCATCATGCACCGATTTGGCGCATCATGCGCCAGCTCTCTGGATTTCAGTCGTTTTGATTTTGTTCAAATAAATTCTTAGTCTTTTCACAACATTAGGCAAACAAAGATGTTTCTAAATATTTTTTTCTCAAATACACGGATTACATAAATAGATAAACATAAACATACATATAACATTTTAAACAAAAACTCAAAAATTAAAGTAAACAACGGTACATATGGGTTGCCTCCCATAAAACACTTGGTTTAATTTCGTTAGCCCGACATTCCCAGTCTCATTCCGGGTGATCCAACATGATAGGCGCTTTAACATTTGGTCTTCTACTATCAAAATAAGGTTTCAATCTGTGCCCATTCACTTAAAATATTCTTCCAGTCTTAGGATCTTCAATATTGATTGCTCCATAGGAATAGACTTTTATAACTCTAAATGGCCCTTTCCACCTAGACTTCAATTTTCTAAGAAATAATTTCAATCTTGTATTATATAATAAAACTTCCTATTCAGGTTCGAACTCTCTTTTCACTATTTTCTGATCATGTCATTATTTCATTTTTTTCTTATAAATCATCGCATTATCATAAGATTCATTCCTAGTTACCTCAAGCTCAATCAATTTCAATAATCTTTTCTCACCAGCTTCTTTTAAATTGAAATTAATTCTTTTATCGCCCAATAAGCT
Source organism: Phalaenopsis hybrid cultivar (assembly GCA_002079205.1). Classification (NCBI taxonomy): domain Eukaryota; kingdom Viridiplantae; phylum Streptophyta; class Magnoliopsida; order Asparagales; family Orchidaceae; genus Phalaenopsis; species Phalaenopsis hybrid cultivar. The sequence continues at coordinate 57,853 of JXCR01142734.1, read as the reverse complement.
TTATGTTCCAATTCAACTGGCAAGTGACAAGTCTTCCAAAAAAATAATCTATATGGAGACATTCCTATAAGTGTCTTATAAGTTGTCATGTATGCCCATAATGCAGTATCTAATCTAATAGACCAATCCATTTTGTTAGGATTAATACTCTTCTCCAAAATTCTTATAATTTCACAATTAGATACTTCCGCTAAACCACTAGTCTAGGGATTGTAAGAAGTTGTAATTTTATGTATTATATTATATTTTTACACCAATCTTGCAAATGCTACATTTCTAAAATTAGATCTTCCATCAGTAATGATTACTCTCGGCATTTCATATCCTGTNATATCTTAATATATATATTAACATCTCTAAATAGAGTAGGCCAATAAAATCCAGATTGTAAAATTTTTTGAGCAGTTCTATCATTCTCAAAATGTCCTCCAAGTTCAAAATCATCACATTTTAAATAATCTCCTGAATTTTTTTATAAGGCACACATCGTCTTATACCTAAATCTTTGCATTATTTATACAAAGGAGGATCATCGGCAAAAATAAGATTTTGCATCATAAATAAATTTATTTTCCTGTTATTTTGTCAGTCCATATGGTAAAATACCACTAACAATATAATTCACAATATCAGCATACCAAGGTATTTCCCATCCTTTTACAGCATAAAGTTGTTCATCAGGAAAAATATCTTTAATCTCTCTCTCCAAATCAAGTATTTCTTCTTGTTATAACATTGATAAATGATCAATTATTTGATTATTAGTCTATTTCCTATCGACCACTACAAAATCAAACTCTTGCATTAGAAGTATCCATATAATTAATCTTGGTTTTGCATCATTCTTTTGCATCAAATATTTAATAGCAGAATGTTCAGTAGGCACAACACATTTAGTTCCAATCAGATATGATCTAAACTTATCAAAAGCATACACAATGGCTAACAACTCTCTTTTCGTGGTGGTATACTTAATCTGAGCATCATAAAGACTCTTACTAGTATAATATATGACCTTGAAAATCTTATCATATTTCTGCTCTAAAACAGCTCCAATTACATAATCACTAGCATCACACATTAATTCAAATGGTTTCTCTCAGTCCAGTGAAATAATTATAGGAGCAGTGATCAATTTTTCCTTTAAAGTTTCAAAGGCTTTAGGAAAATCTTGGTTAAAGTCAAACTTTGCATATTTTTCTATAAGTTTCCATAAAGTCTTAGTAGCTTTTAAAAATCTTTGATATATCGCCTGTAGAATCCAGCATGTCCTAAAAAGCTCCTAACTCCTCTTACAGTAGTAGGTGGAGGTAGGATCGATATAACCTGAATTTTTGCAGGATCTACTTCCATCCCATTTTCTGAAATTTTATGTTCAGGAACAATTCCTCCTGCAACCATAAATTGACATTTCTCCCAATTCAAAATGAGATTAGTTTTTTCATAACATTCCAGAAGTTTCTTTAATTGATTTAGACATATTTCAAAGGAAGTTCTCAATACAAAAAAATCGTCCATAAAGACTTAAATCCCTTTTTCAATCAAATCACTGAAAATTGACATCAAAGATCTTTAAAATGTTACAGGTGCATTATATAATCCAAAAAACATTTATCAAAAAGTAAAAGTTCAGTTCTTCCATACTCACTTCCATAGACTCGTCTTGGATTTTATCCTCATCTTGATATTCCATATACTTCTTTTCAAATTCGCTTTCATATGTATTTTTGAAATATTCATGGCTTAAATACTCATTAATATCCTTTCTGAAGCATTCAATCTCTTATTCTTTTACAAGGTATCTCATTGATTTGCAATATTAAATGTAACCTCTTGATCACTAACTCTCATAGTTAGTTCTCCTTTCTGCACATCTATCAAAACTCTTCTAGTGGCTTGGAATGGTCTTCCTAAAATACTAGTAATTTCCTTATCTTGCTCCATATTTAATACAATAAAGTCCACAGGAAAGATAAATTTATTAACCTATACTAAAACATCTTCTATAACGCCTTTAGGATAGGTAATCGAATGATCCGCTAACTGAAGAGTTACAATTGTGGGTGAAATATCTACTAAGCCCAACCTTTTGAAAATTGATAATGACATAAGTTTAATACTGGCTCCTAAATCACATAAAGCTTTTCCATAAAATCATTCTCTAATAGCACAAGGAATTGTAAAACTTCCAGGATCTTTAAGTTTTTCAGGAAGTTTCTTCTGAATTATTGTGCTACACTCTTTACTGAGTGCAACGGTCTCATTACCTACAAAATCCCTTTTCTTATTAAGTATATCCTTCATAAACTTCACATAGCTTGGCATTTGTTCCAAAGCTTCAACAAACTGAATGTTTATAGTCAATTTCCTCAAAATTCCAAAAAATTTCAAAAATTGATTATCTCTATATTTCTACTTCAATCTTTAAGGAAATGGAGGTGGTGTTTTTTCTATAATGATTTTCATTGGTTTAATAGGACTTTCTGACTCATAATGAAAATCTTCACCACAATTTTCATTTTCCACCCCATCTTTTTCAATTTCAACTTCTCGTTGAACTCTTTCTTCTAATTCTTTTCCACTTCTCAGTTAAATATCTTTAATTTGCTCCTTGTTCTAATATTTAGGATTTACTTCAACATTACTAGGAAATGTTTCTGGAGGCCTATTGCTAAGGGCGGTAGCAATATATCCTAATTGATTTTCCATGTTTCTGATTGTAGTTCTGGTCGACACTAATTTTGGGTGTGGAGTTGCCCGTTGGAAGCTGTCGGCTGTCGAAATCAAAATCCCATCGCCCACTTTAGAAAGACGTTTAATTTACATATGTATATATAGTTTAGAAAAATATGAAATCAAACTGATCTCATATCTTTCACAGTTTAAATGAAAGAGTAGTATACCTCAAACCCTGTATCTATTCCGAAAGATAAAACAACATTTCACGGTGAGGCTCGATCAAATAAACTAAGAAATATATAACATTCATTTGGTCTGCAAAAACCATTTTATTTTCCAAATAGTTCTCCTATTTAATACAAAGAGTTAAATAGGGTTTATATTAAGCTGAGTTTGAAAAAAAACTTCCTATAAGGGCAAGCCCCCATAGTTAATTACATCTTAGATAACCGAAGTCACCTAAGAAAACTCTCAATAAAAATCTGGGAATATTATCTTCAAAGAGGTCAAGAGAATAGGACTTTCAAACGAGATCAAAAAAATAGTTGTGAAAGGGGAACGTCTTAAATTTGGAACATTTATTGTAGAATTCAAAGGAGGATGAACTAAAGGATGTCATAGATCTGGGCGCCAAAATCAAAATCTCGTCACCCTCTTTGGAAAAGCATTTAATTTACATATATGTATATAGTTTAGAAAAATATGAAATCAAACTGATCTCATATCTTTTACAGTTGTATTTATCCCAAAAGATAAACACAAGACTTCAGGGTGAGGCTTAATCAAATAAACTAAGAAATATATGACATCCATTTGGTCTACAAAAACCATTTTATTTGCTGACAAGTTCTCTTATTTAATATGAAGAATTAAGTAGGTTTTATATTAAGTTGGGTTCAAAAAAAACTTCCTATAAGGGCAAGCCCCTATAGTTAATTACATCTTAGATAATTAAAGTCACCTAAGAAAACTCTAAATAAAAATCAGGAAATTTTATTTTCAAAGAGTTCAAAAGAATAGGACTTTCTAACGAGATCGGATAAAGAGATGTGAAAGGGGAACATCTTAAATTTGGAACATTTATTATAGAATCTAAATGAGGAAAAACTAGCNCCTATAGTTAATTACATCTTAGATAACTGAAGTCACCTAAGAAAACTCTCGATAAAAATCAGGAAATATTATTTTCAAAGAGTTCAAAAGAATAGGACTTTCTAACGAGATCAGACAAAGAGGTGTGAAAGGGGAACATCTTAAATTTGGAACATTTATTATAGAATCCAAAGGAGGAAAAACTAGGGGATGTCATAGATCCGGAGGAGAACCTCGGTAACTTACCAAGCTACCCTATGGTTTGCCTTCAACTTTGGAGAGAGATTATTTAAATTTTTCATCCTATAAATTTAATTATTTAGGGCTTACACTTATGTGAAACAATCACACAAATAGTCGGGAAGATGTGAGGATTTAGGTCGTGACGAACGACAACCTCGGAATTCGAAGTCGAGTCAGGGCTTATGTTGTACAGCAGGGTTGTACAAATGCCTAAAAATAATGTGAGGATTTATGTTGCATAAGCAAACAACCTTGAAATATTATGGCTTGTTGTTTAATTATAAGGAGAGATATGTTATTATAGATCCTCTTACTGATGAAGATGGTCATGCTGCCCACAATGTTAGCTCCAAGATTTTCGTTGTGACGAGTTTAAGTTTTCTAATGTGTCAGGTTATGATGTCAAATCAAATATTCTTATGGTTATGGTTCTTTAAATATTATGAAGCATGTTAAAGTTGATTAGAGTGACACCAGCTAGGATCTTACGGTCCCCTCGTTCTGATACCACTATTTTCTTTCCGATTCACTTAGTCCAAATAAATTTACTAAACTCAACTTAATGAGTACCATACTTTCATTTAAATTATGGGAAGTCTCGTTAGTAACCATAGGTTACCTCCTCCGAGGGATTCCCAATCATTCAATAGAAACTTATAAATTTAGTTGCAACATTTGTTTTGTGATGTTTGTGATTAAATTTTGAGTTGTCTTATATTTTTAATGTTGTAGCGGTGAATTTTATCTTGGTTGATTTTAGTTTTGGTTTTGGTTTTATGGCTATCCTAGTAGTTTTGGTTTTCATGCAGGGTGACATCGTTGTTTAACATGCAGGCTCAAGGCAAGAAGTACAAAAAGGTAAATGCAATAATTTAAAACCATACCTATCGATTCTTCTCGTTTCTCTACTTGAAAGGTCGGTATTTGTAAGACATGTACATAATTTTGTAGGGAATTTAAATTACAGGAGTAGATGAAGGTTTAACTACTAAACTCCAAGTTATGACTTTATTGAATCTCAAAAGATCCTGATGGATGATTTTAGAACAAAAATATGGCAAGTTCAATTTGCACTTCATAATGTTCAATAGATTTCAAAAATGCTCGATGCATGACCCTGGACCATTTTGAAGACCTCTTGAAATATTCAGAGTTCATTTTGAACTTATCATATTGTTCCATTAATCATCTGAGGTCGAAGTGTGACTACCTCGTTGCTTAATGAAACTTGACAATTTAATTATCCCAAGGATAGGACACCCATTTAATCAATTGATGTTTTTGCTTAAAGGTTATGTGAGTGGGTGCCCCTAAGGCAAGTATAGGTCATTTAAAGATTGTGGTGCTCATAATTATTGTGAGGATTATAGTGTTTAAAGATGTTAATCACCAATCATATCATCTTCTAAATCCAATCAACTAAGTTTAGACATCGAGCCTAGGTCACTACTAAGCCTTTGACAATCATGATAGGCAGAATGGCGATTATCCAAATTTTGATTTAAGTGATATGTATTCTTATCAAATAGTCAAAATCATCATTAACTTTGGGCTTGAGAAAAGTAAACTATCATCTTTCCAGCTTAATCCCATCACTTAAGAATTGTTTGATCTTAATTGACTTCCAAGTCATGAAGATTATGAGGATTATGATTTTCTTGATGTTATGCAAAGGTGGTGAGTGAGTTTCTAACTTTTAGTCCCATTATATTTTAATCATCCAAGCATTTTTATTAGGATCAAAATTACCCATTTTCCCTTGGTTAATCCTACATTTTGATTAAGGCACCAAATTCTAAAATTACCACTTTATCCTTAGGTGCATTTCACCTCATAACTCATTAAACACAACTCGAATGACTTTGAGGGTTTAAAGCATCATATCCATAAGGTAATTATAATATTAGAAGAGAATATGTGGACTTCTCAAAATTTAATTTAATTAATTATTTATTTAAATTCATAAAATAAGATTCTTAGGAATTAATGTATTTGACTTTCCAATGATAAAGTTTTTATTTATGAGAAAATTATTAGAGGTTTCCCTATGTCAGAAAAATACTCAGCCAAAATTTCATAATTTTTTGAATTAAATTATTATAATTATTTTAATGGGAAAATAAGAAAAATCCTCTTTTAAGCCTTTAAAATTTATTTTTAACTTAGCAAAAATTAGGAAAAATATTTTAATTGGTCCGAAGTGATCAAAGAGCAATTAGGCACATTTTCAAATATTTTGATATTTTTTGAATTTTTAGTTATTTTTAATTATTTTAAACTTCAAAATAAAGCTCAAAAATTAAGTATTTTCTAAAAAAATAATTTTAATTTTTCCCAGGTGCCTCTGATCGCAAGTAACTCAGAAAATCACTTTTCATAATTTTCCCAAGTGTATTTAATATAATATAATTATATTTTGTACAAAAATATAAGTTTTCTTAAAAATCAAATTTAATACTTGAAGTTAAACAAATAATTTTCAAATTTTTACAGTGGATAAACATGATTTTTATGAACAATGTGGGATTGATTTTGTCAATTTTGGATAAGTATATAATTTACATAAATTAACACAAGATATTTAAATTTAATTAATTATAGAAATTTACAAAGTAATTCAAGGCATCATGATATTTTTCTTAGACTTCTCTGACCATAAGAAACCAACTAAAATTATTCCCATAATTTTTTAAATAACATTTTGATCTATATAAATAAAATAAGCCAAAATAGTCACCTTAACTTGGAAATTAATGCTAGAAGCATAGAGATGTCCTTAGACCTTGGAAAATCAGAGAACATAGTCTCTATCATGAGTAATAAACCCTCAAAATTTCAAGTCATGGTGAGCAATATTTGATCATAATGAATTAAAATACTCCAAAGGATATTTAATTCATTAAAAATCAGGGAATAAGAAAATAATTTTTATTTTTAGTCCACATTATTCTCTTTTGTTCACTGAGTAAGAGGGTATTTGAAGTTTAGGCATTTAAAATAATTCAGAAAATCCATATTTTTCTACTTATCCTACGGGGCGCCAAATCAACCTATGGCGGCTCCGAACTCACACGCGGTGCACTCCCATTCCTTGTCGCCATCCACACCAGCTGCCACACGGCCTGCGGTTCACATACCAAGAGTTTGTCTAGCTCGATCTCCGTGTGTTGGATACACGTGCGATCGGACGGCTCTTCGTTATCGACCCCAAATGACCTAACCTAAGAACCATTCACACTAAAACCTTAAGATCTTATTCTAGACTCAACCAAATCGCATGAGATTTGTTCTTAAACCTTCATCTACTCAAGACAAACCTATCCATACGATATATATGGTATGAAATACAGTAAATACTTATAATGAATCAAAAAAGGCTTAGATTAGGGTTGAGGTTCAATACCTTTGTCTAAGAAAGGAAGCCTCAATCAGATGGTTGTGGTAGCTCCGATTGAGTCCAATGAACCTCCAGATGAAATCTTGTGCCCTGGTGAATTTTCTAGATATGATTTTGATCAAACTTGATTTCAAGTTTAGGGGGTGTTGGTCTAGAGCTATGTTAGAGGTTGTTTCAGAGGAGGCTTTGATAGGGAATCAACTTCTTTCACTCTGGAGATGGTGTGTGCATAATTAATTGAAGTTTGGTTCACTGTGGAGGAGTGGAGAGATCTTTCCTGGTTTTAGAGCAAAATTCAGTGAAGAAATTGGCTCTAATGTGTGGCTATGAGTGGCTGAGAATAAGGGGATTGCACTTGGGATGGATAGGAGAGGCTCTAGTGAGATTTTGGCAGAGTTTCCCCAAGGTTTCAAGCACTCCCTCTTTTGGGCACGGAGAGCTCCATTTATAGCCATGGCTACCTGATGGAGCTCAGGGTTGGGAATTGAGTGCTACATAATGTTGAAACAGAGGGAAGAAAGGCTCAAGCATCAAATTAAAGTGAGCCAAGTCAGGGGGGTTTAATTTTGGGTTTTGGCCAATGGGGGCACCTTTGGTCAGTCTGTTTCCATTGATTGAGGTTGTGGCTAGCCAGAGTCTGGTCACTTCCGAGCTCAGGGAGGTAAGGGGGTGGATAATTATGATTAACTCCCAATAGTAAGCAATGATGGCAAATATATTTCAAGTTTAGGCCAAATATGGGGTGAAATCCCTTAATTCAAGAGACCATTGGTTCATATCTCATCTTGGCTGGTTTAAGTGGGTCAAGCCTGGTCCATAGGGTGTACCTAGCGGTTGTGGTGTCATCAACTTGGTGGCTTAGGCATGGCTAAGTCAATTTTGGTGCATGGGTTCAATTTGGGTCAAAAATGACTAGAAGTTGGGTTTAGATTAGGCTAGCCATGGAATTGAGCTCATTAATTGATGAAATTGGTGTAGATGATTGGCAAAAGAGGTTTTAAAAAGTTTTGGAGTAATTTTGAATTGATTTGGAGGTTCAATTAGAAGGATTTTGAACATTTGGTCAATTTGGGGGTGTTGGGTTAGGCTTGGGTCTAGGTTGGGCTAAGGATGNTAAATTTAGATCATATTTAATTGGAACTCATTGTATAGTGTATACAGATCATTCTGCTATTAAGTATTTAATGAAAAAGAATGATTTTAAACCTAGACTTATAAGATGGATTCTTCTTTTACAAGAATTTGATTTTTCAATAGTAGATCGGAAGGAGATTGAAAATCAAATTGCTGATCATTTGTTCATGCTTGAATTGGAAAAACCACTGTGTTTTGAAAATGAGATTAATGAAAATTTTTCAGATGAAAAATTGTTCACTATTAATGAGTGGCGTGTTCCGTAGTATGTCGACATTATGAACTTTATTGTTAGTGATATTATACCATGTGGAATGACATGCCAACAGAAGAGGAAATTTATTTCTGAAGCTAAGACTTATTTTTGGGATGACCCATTTTTATATAAACAAGAAAATGATCTAATTATTTGAAGATGTGTACCATTAGAAGAAACTTTTAAGATTATCCAAAAATGTCATAATTCTAATTTTTGGGGACATTTTGGTGTTGATAAAATAGCATACAAAATTTTACAATATGGATTTTATTGGCCTACAATTTTTAGAGATGTTAATGCTTATATCAAAACTTATGATAGATGTCAAATAGTAGGTAATATTTCTAGAAGAAATGAGATGCCCCTCAATTATATGCTAGAAGTTGAAATATTTGATGTTTGGGGATTAGATTTCATGGGACCATTTATACCATCTTTCGAAAATTTATATATTCTGTTAGCAGTAGACTATGTATCCAAATGGATAGAAGTCGTTGCTTTACCTCGATGTGATGCTTAAAGTGTTGCAAAATTTTTGAAAATGAATATATTTTATAGATTTGGGATGCCAAGAGTTATCATTGCTGATGGGGGAAGTCATTTCAGAAATGCCATAATGGAAAGTTATTGAAGAAATATCATATAAATCATAGGATTGCTACTGCTTATCGTCCAAACAAGTGGTTTGACTGAAATATCCTATAGGGAAATTAAAATAATTATGGAAAAATCTGTGAATCCAACAAAAATGGATCGGTCAGTCAAACTTGACTATGCTTTGTGGGCTTATATGGCTGCATATAGAACTCTTATAGGAATGTCCCCATATAGGCTAATATTTGGGAAAGCTTGTCACGTACCAATTAAACTTGAGCATAAAACATATTGGGCAATTAAAGAGTTCAATTATAATTTGAAGGATGTTGGTGAGAAAAGATTATTACAATTAAATGAGCTTGAAGAGATAAGGAATGAATCATATGAAAGTGCCAAAATTTATAAAGAAAAGATGAATATGTGGTATGATTATTCTTACAAAAATTTTCAACCAGGGCAACAAGTTTTACTATATAATTCAAGGTTAAGATTATTTCCAGGGAAACTTAAATCCAGGTGGATGGGCCCATTTATTGTAATGAAAGTTTATCCTTATGGAGCTGTGGATATTGAAGATCCTAAATATGAGAAAATATTTAAAGTTAATGGACACAGAATGAAACCTTATTTTATAGGGGATCAACATAAGTTTAATGATGGAATGATGTTGGGTCAACCAGAGTAAGTACTGGTTACGTCGAGCTGACGACGTAAAACCAAGCGCTTTGTGGGAGGCAACCCATAAGTATCAATGAATTTTTATTTTTATTGTTGTTTTATGTGTGATTAAGAAAATTGCAATAGTATTTTTGAGAATATTATGTGTTATTACTGATTTTAAGACTTAAATTAGTGATTTGGACATGTTAAAATGAGAATTTGGATGTTAAGTTGACTTGTGCAAAAATGTGCACTGGCGCTTAAGCGCGACAGTTTAAAAATATGTGCAAAATTCATATTCTAGAAGGAAAAACCACATATAAGTTTGCAAAAATGTGTCTTGGTAGTTTCTAAACATGTATAGGAATTATTGGAAGAATTTAGGCCTATAAATAAAAAGGTTTAGTGAAGGAATTTCACCTCAGATCATTTCTAGCCCTAAAGTCTGAGAGAGATATATTTTAAGATGTGACTTTCATGGGAGATGGATTTGAAGAAGAAGGAGAGACCATGAGGAAGAAATTCATTAGTCAAAGTGCACAAGAGATGTATAACGGTTTCTTAGCGGTTAGTATTGAAGGGATATCAGAGAAAATCAATAAAATTGAAAATACCATGTCTGTACTGGAGATTAAGGTATTGGAAATTCATGCACTTATGGAGCATGTTGGATGGCAACTGAAAATACAATTTAGCCACACTAGTTATATAGACAAAGCGGATAAGAAGATGTTTCTTAAGCAAAAGTGGATTGAACAAGATTGCATCAGAGCACGTCACCACCGTCCGTTTTATCAACTTTATATTCCAGTTGCCCCAGAAGAGACTAATGAAAGACCTGAATTTGTTTCTTCTAATGAAGAATGGAATTAATTTCTATGTTTTTTTTGTGATTAAAGTTGTTGTCCTTAAGTGTTTTTAGTGTTTAAGACATGTGTTAGTGTTTATGTTACTTATATATTTAATTGTGAATGTGTGTTAAGTGTTTTGTACTTAGGAAAATTTTCTCATCCGAGACTATTTGGAGTCAGAATTAAGTGTCAATAGTATTTGTACTTATTTGTGAATTAATATAAGTTTGCTTCTATGAAATTTGTATGTTGTTTTAGCCTCAAATTTTAAGGAGATTTTTTAGCGAGAGGAGAGTTATAGGAAGTTGAAAATAGTCAATTAAGTGCTATGAGACCATTTAGGGGTGGTTTACTTAGACAAATAGTGCATTTTACTTAAATTTGAAGATTTCAAAATTAATGCACTGGCGCCTAAGCGCCACATCTTGTGCTTAAGCGCGACCTAACCTGAGAGGCAGACGTCTAAGTGCCACTTACTTGCCCTTAAGCACTGGTTCACAAAAACCAGTTCGTGAATGGTTAAAAGTGAAATTTTGGTCCAAAAACACCATTTTTAACGCCTCCCGTCAGCTTCTATCTCTCAAAATCATGATGTTTAAGGGCTAGGGCACATCTAAAGTGAAGATTTCTTGTTGGAATCAAGTGAAATTTGCTATATCCGAGTTCCTTGAGGTAAGTTCTTTACTTCTATGCAAAAATTTTGGATTTTCACCATGTATTTTGAGCACATTTGAAGAAATTTGAAAATTCACTATTCATGGTGAAAAATGAGGAAAAATCTATGGAAATTTCTTAGGAAGTTTAGTTTGTGCTTTTGGAAGTTTAGTTTAGTGATTTAGACTTGATTTTTGAAGTTATTTTTGGAATTTATAAAATTTGTAGACTCGCACCAAGAATGAAGAGGAGTAAAGGAAAAAGCCCGTTTGATTCGAACAAATTTGTTAGTTTGAAAGCTCAAAATTGGTATAGTGATGCGTTGCAATCATGCAAGCTGATTCAGGAGCGATGTTTTAGAAATCTGAGTGGAGACGTGGAAGATTTAATTATTCTCCGACAGTGGGAATAGTTTTGTTGTTTCCATGCTGTCACGGTGATTTTTGCTGTGAGGGAGTTCTATGCAAATCTCCTTGAAGCTGAAGAAAATCGAGTTATGGTTCGAGGATTGTTGGTACCTTTTTTTTCCAGAGTTAATCAACTTGTTTTACCATTTACCATCATATATTTTATGTTTATATGCAAATTATAGTCCTACTGAAGAGGAGTTAGACGAGATACTTTCATACTTGACTATTGGGAGAGGACTTTGGAAGATTATTAATGAGAGGAGAGTAAATTTCCCAACTTCAAAGTTAGGTGCACCTTCAAAGGCATGGCACTATTTCATTTCTGCTCGTCTGCTTCCGATTAATCATCTCAGTGAAGTGACCAGAGAAAGAGCGACATTGAACTATTGTATTCAAGAGGGAAAGCTCATCAACATTGGAGCTTCGATCTATCAGACTATCATCAGTTCTGCTACAACTGTTACTACTACAGGTCTGGGATTTGCTTCCTTGATCTTTTCTTTGTGTGAGTAGGCTCGGGTTAAATATGATAGTTGAGAAGAAGTTCTGTTACCTCTACAGCCCACCACAAAGGTGATTCTGAAGACTTATTATGAGCATTCGATTTTTGGCTGGAGAAGAGGATTTTCCAAGAGCTATGGAATGGAAACGTCTGTTGCATCTACCTCTACTGCTTCTTCATCTAGACCATCTACTTCACGTGCTTCTACATCTAGAGATGAGTCTACTGAGACTCATGATCAATTATTGCAGAAGATGATGGATAAAATCAATTTTACCGCTGATAAGGAACAAAATTTAGAGCATTTTGCATATCATACTAATAGATATAATAGAAGTAAGAGTGATTATGAAGAGAAATTTCACTCATCTTTGGAGAGCCTGATTAGAGGTGACCCAGGAGGCAATTTCCTCCATATCCTCGATATCATGATTATGAGCCTGAAGAAAAGTGGTATAACGGTGATTCTAAGGACGAGGAGTAGGATTGAGATATTTTTATGTTTGTATTTGTTATGGACTATGTGATGTGGTACTAGGTACAGTATTGGTGTGATGTTTTGAACTATGTTGTATTTGGACTTTTATGTTTTATTGTTATTATGACATTTGTGGTAGTTAGTATTTTATTTTTAAATGTTAGGGTAGTAACTATTGTTTTTTGTTTAGTATTGTGGATTAGTTAGTTTAGAACTTAACTTAATTTCATATCTGTTATAAAGTAGAAAATCTTGCTAGCTTAGATCTTAAACTTGGAATTCAAAAACTGCTACCCTTTATTTATCTTTTATCATGTTTGCAAGATTGTCTTTATGTTAAGATTATGATGTCAGTAGTGTGTATGTTTGCTTTTATGTTTATACCCATTGTTTAGAAGTCTATTGAATCTCTACATGTTAAAGTAAAATGAAAATATAGAAAATTTGATCGAAAATTAATTTTACTCTTGCTTGTTATTTTAAATTTTCATTCCTGCTTATATATATCTGATGCTAAACTGTTTAATCTGTTAAAAATTTAAGTTTGGGGGATGAAAAATATTTTAAAAATTAAAATTTTATTTGTTCTCAAATGTGCTACAAGTGAATTTGATTTGCTAAAAGAAAAATTGATTATGTATATGAAGTTATAATAGGGAAGTAAAATTTGATTTTAGAAATGAGTAAGAAAATTTTATTTAAAATTTTTAGTAATGAAGAAAAACTTTAAGTTAAAATAAGTAACTATCTTTAGTAAGAAAAATTGTATTTTTGAAAAATTTAGATAATTTAGACTTTTACTTTTAATACATAAATTTATTTTATTAAAATAATTTTCAAAATTATTATTATATTTATAAGTAAAAGACTTATATCAAGAGTATGCTTTAGGAAATGAGAATTGGAATTCAAAATCATTAAAGGCTTATCCAGATATAGTAATCCTTGCCCGAAAAAGAAAAATAAAAAAAAAAGAAAGAAAGAAAAAAAAAGAAAGAAAAGAAAGAAAAGAAAAAGAAAAAGAAAAAGAGAAAGAGAAAAAAAATTAGAAAACAGAAGCTTGAGGATTAGTGCCTAATCAAAAATTGGTTATACTTGAGAAACTCTTAAGCTTATAAATATAATATAGTAAGTAAAATTATTTTTAATAAGAATTTTTAAGTGGAGATAATAAAAGAACTAAATTTTAAATTTGAAAAATCTACAATACATTTCTGAATTAGCACGAAACTCGTACTTTCATCTTTCTTAACTTTAAGTTTGTCTCATTTACTCAATATTTTTTCTAAATTAAAGTGTTATATTTCTAAATCTAAATTTTAGTAACTCCTAAAGAAACTCATATACATATCATGCATATGTAGTTTTTAAAGATTGAAGTGTCACTTAAGGACAAGTAACATTTTAAATTTGGGGGATTTTGATACACCTAAAATATATAGTATTTTTAGACACATTTTTATACCTATTTTTGAGATATTGCGCTTTATTGGAAGTTAATTTTTGTGTTTTTATTGCAGATACAAATAAAAAGGTGAAAAATGCTTAAAGGTGTGAAAAATGATCAAATTTAGAGCAAAAAGGTGAAAAATGTGCAAATAAGTTTTGGCGTTTAAGCGCCAGATCCGACGCTTAAGCGTCGGTTAAATAGAAAAGGCTGCGCCTAAGCGCCAGAGGTCCCTCGTTTAAGCGTCAGTGGCAGTTACTAGACTAGTAAAGTCAGTTTTTATGAATTTTGAAGAGATTTTTGAGGCACCCATTGGCTTAATAGGTGGTTATAACCACCATGGATGAAAATTATCTTGAAAGGATGCATCTCTTAGGAAAATACATCGAATCTAGACATATTTTGAAGAGTTTCCAAGGCACCTCTTAGAAAACTATAAAAGAAAGAAGAGAGGACTTTGAAAAGAGTCCTGAAAGTATTGGAAAGTTATCATTTGAGGAGTTAGTTTGGAGAGATTTTCAGGCACCACTTTTACTGTTATTTTATCCTTTCTGTTATTTTATTTTAAGTGATTGTAAATAGAAGAAATTTAAAGGAACTTCAAGGGTTTGGTGAAGAACTTGAGATAAGTTTTTATCTTTTTGCTTTGAAACTACTTTTGGTTTTAATTGAGACTTGTTGTTGGTTTGACAATGATTTCTACTTTTAACTTAAAGTGTGGTTTTATTTTCTCCATGAATTTTGAGTAGTTTTCCTTATATCTTCTTAAAATGATAAGTAATTAAGTGTTGGATGGAAGTTGTGGAGAGTATTGATCTTTAAAGAGACTTCTTAGTGGTTTGGCAATGATTTCTACTTTTAAACTAAAGTGTGGTTTTATTTTCTCAATGTATTCTGAGTAGTTTTCTTTATTTTTTTAAAATGATAAGTAATTAAGTTTTGGATGGAAATTGTGGAGAGTATTGATCTTTAATGTTGCAAGAAGTTGTGATGATTTAAATCCATGCACTTTATTTACTTCTTGATTTGACAAATCCAGATGTTAAAATTTGTTGTGAGAACATGTAAGAGCCGGGCTGGTATTGTCTCAGTCAACAATTGGAAAGAATCACATGAGATTGTATGAATGAGAATGTAGTTCATATGATTGAGTGCAAATAAATAGGGAAATATTCATTGAAGGTTGTAGAGTTAGAGGACTTTTAAGTGACAGGTTAAAGCCCCCAACCTAGTTTATTATTTTAGATTTTGATACAAGATGTTAGCCCCCAGGTGGAGGGAATCGAGAGAACTTTAGAGTGAGAGCTAGTATCTTCCCTGCCTAGCCGATATTCAGAACTATTCAAACTTTAAATTAGCCAATGTTCTTTATAACATCTCTAGTAAGGGTAAAGAATGTTATTGCTCATATTTGGCATAACACAATTTGCGTACTTCCACAATAGAATTCCTATACTTATTACTAATTCATGATAAGAAGACAGATATTTTTCTTATTAAGTGTTTTTCATCTACAAAACTCTAGTTATCCTTTTAAGTTGTTACTTTTTTATCAAAATAGCAAAAAATACCAAAAATATTTGAATATTTATTACTACAAAATATATTCAGTTTAAGTAATTGTCTTTATAAAAATAGAAAATTTTCTAAAAGTGCATTTTGTATGAATTCCCTGTGGGTTCGATATTTAGGTCTTAATCAAAAAGTCCTATATTACTTAATAACGATATGTATACTTGCGTAGTATCCCAATATAAATAAATTAAAAGTTAAATTCTTATTTTTCTTCAGGATCAAGTTTTTTGGTTTTGTTGTAAAATAATGAAAATATAAGTGAAATATAATCTGAATTATTATTGTACTTTGCATATTAGCAGTATCAAGAAGGATCACTGATGCGCGGAAACTTGGGATTAAATTAATAATAAATATGCAGAGTAACCCAAATAGTAACTTAAATTCAATGAAAATAATTTATCTTTAAATCCTCTTTTAAATTCCCAATTCCCTTCAACATATAACGCAAGTATATGTATCTTTCAAGTAATACACTAATGGAGTCCTAGATATCGATCGCATAGGGAAGTTGGAAATATATATATATATATAGTAGCTATTAATACTCTATTCTTAAATTAAAATAAAAATAAAAACAAAGTAAAGTACGAAGTTTAAAGTTAAACTGCTCAAGTGAAATGCTAGTAAATATGCAGATATACGACTATAATAGTTAAATTAAACTCGATGCTTAACTTGCAAAAATAAAATTGCTAAAATAAAACATAGATTTTTGTTGACGAAAAGTTCAAGTTTGAGAAAACGCCCTTCCCCATTATAATGAAAATATGGCTTGTGAAGAAATTGAAATCATTTGAAAAATATATTTAAAAATTGTTTTGTGCCAAATAGAAGCAATTATATTCTCTACCCTCTTCCGAGCGCCATAAAGAACATTGACTAATCCATAGTTTGGTCCCTAATTCCTGGTTAGGCTGGGAGGATACCGACTGTCACTCTAGAGCTCCTACTACTCCCTCACCTGAGGGCTAACATGATCACATTAGTTTCTAATCAACTAAACCAAATTGTGAATTCTAATCCGTCACCTTAAAATTTTCCAATTCTACATCCAACGAAGTATATTTCCCTGTTTATTTGCACCCAATCCCACAGATGATATACTCTCCTATAAAATCAAATGTGATTATACCTTTGTTGTAGAAATCATATCCCCTTTATAGAGAATATGTTTCTCAACACATTTTAACAATTCAATTGGTTAGATCGGAAAGTAAATGAAGATCGGAGTTCAAATCATCACAAATTATCGACATTTAAAACCTTAGAAAAACAACATCAATTCTTCACAAAATCATTTCTTCAAAGTAGGGAGAAGGATAAGAAAACTGCTCGTNGGGATTAAAATAATAATAAATATGCAATGTAATTCAAACAATAATATAACTTTAATGAAAATAATTTATCATCAAAACCTCTTTTAAACTCTCAATTCCCTTTTACATATAACACAAGTATACATATCGTTCGAGTAATACAGGGCTCTAATGGAGTCTTAGATATTGATCCCACAGGGAAGGTGGAAATATATATAAGCTAGCTATTTATATTCTATTCTTAAATTAAAATAAAAATAAAAATAAAGTAAAGTATGAAGTTTGAAGTTAAACTACTTAAGAGAAATGCTACTAAATATGCAGATGTACGACTACAATAGTTAAGTTAAAATAGATGTTAAACTTTCAAAAGTAAAATTGCTGAAATAAAATAAAGGTTTTTGTTGACGAAAAGTTCAAGTATGAGAAAACACCCTTCCCCTTTAAAATAAAAATATGGCTTATGAAGAAATTGAAATCATTTAAAAGTTATATTTAAAAACTATTTTGGGTCAAATAGGAGCAATCCTCTTCTCTACCCTCTTTCAAGCGCTATAAATAACATTGACTAATCCAGAGTTTGGTACCTAATTTCGTGATTAGGCTGGGAGGATATCGGCTGTCACTCCAGAGCTCCCACTACCCCCTCACCTGAGGGCTAACATGCTCGTATTAGTTTCCAATCAACTGAACCAAATTGGGGATTCTAGTGTGTCACCTTAAAATCTTCCAATTCTACATCCAACGAAGTATATTTCACTATTTATTTTCACCCAATCCCATGGATGGCATACTCTCCCATGAAATTAAATGTGATTCTCCACTTGTTGTAGAAATCATATCCCCTTTTTAGAACATATGTTTCTCAACACATTTTAACCATTTAATTGGCTAGATCAAAAAGTAAATGAAGATGGGAGTTCAAATCATCACAAATTATTGACATTTAAAATCATAGAAAATAGAATCAATTCTTCACAAAACCATTTCTTCAAAGTAGGGAGAATGATAAAGAATACTACTAATAATTCATGAGAAAGATACGATAAAACAAGGACTTCATATATAAAAATAAGTTTACAAACAAAAGAAATGAAAAATACAACTTATCTCACAATCCTTCCCAAGAAAATCTCTAGAAGTTCTCTCCAAGTCTTTTTCTCTTTACAAGCACTCTCAATTCTCTCTTAGAAGTGTAATGAAGATAAAATCTCTCAGTTTCCCTCTCTNAAAAATACAACTTATCTCACAATCCTTCCCAAGAAAATCCCTAGAAGTTCTCTCCAAGCCTTTCTCTCTTTAAAAGTACTCTTAATTCTCTCTTTGAAGTGCAATGAAAAAGAAATCTCTCACCTTCCCTTTCCTCTTACAACCCTAGAAGACAATCTCCAAGCCCTTGACTTTCTCTCTCTATCTCTCCCTCTTAGTTCTCACGCCACTTATCTTTTTTCCCCCCCACTTGAAGTTCTTCTCCACCATGATTTTTATTTTGGGTTGCCTCCTCTGAAAATAATTTCATTTCCCTCAAAAATTCAAAAGTCAAACCTTTGAAATCAAAAGATGTTCCTCTTTAATCCAAGAGTCAAATCCTTTCAAATTAGAACCTTCCAAAGTGTCTAGATGCATTGAATATCTCCATGGGGTGTTTAGAGCAAGTTCCCCTTTGAAAATTTGTGCAAAATTTGTCTTAAATTACCTTATTTTAAAAATGTTGCATCTGGTGCATCATGCGCCAAACCCTAAAATTTGTTGTTTTTGCTCCAAATTTTACTCTTTTTGCCATTTTTGCTCCAAATGCCTAAAAATGGTATACCTGTAACAAAAACACAAAAATACCTTTCTTTAAAGTGTAATATCACCAAAAAATTGGCATGAAAGGGTACTTAAAATAATATATTATTTTTGGGTATCAAAATCCCACAAACTTAAATGTTACTTGTTCTTAAGTAACACTTTTATTACATAAAAGCATATGACTTGATGAAAAAGATTAACTTATCACTTCTATACTTTAGTTCAATCAATAGAATAACAAAAATAAGAAAAACTTTTAATAAATTAGGTTCAAACTCCAAGTTTAGGAATATTTAATAATCAAATTTAAAATTTCTGAATCTTTATCCATTTCAAGAAGAATTGCAATTTGTCCTGCTAAGGACATTTAGAACATTTATATGAAAAAGAACTTCATGAAAACTTTACTAGGAATGCTACTAATACTTCAATACAAGTTTAGAAAGTGTAATAAGGATCCTTCCTTAAGTTGATTCAAGTGAAGCCAATTTTTGATTGGGCATCTCCTCAAGCTTCTCCTCACCCATTTTTTTCTTTTCATTTTCTTCCTCTTTTTTTTCTTTTTTTTTTCCTTTTTCAGGTGAGGATTACTATATCTGGATAACTTTTAATAGTTTTAAATTTCACTATCCTCTTCTTAAAGTTAAAACTCCACACCTTTTCTTACTTAATAGTAAAGTCATACTAGTTTATGATTTTTCATAAAGCCTCATTCCTTTCTTCTTACATGAAACTCTAAAATTCTTAACACTTCAAAAATACAATTTTCATTTACTTAAAATAGAAAAACCTAGTCTTATCCTATCATACCAAATATCTTAAACTTTAGAATTGACCTTTATTATTAAAAAAAATTTACCTAAGTTTACTATAATATTTATAAACATAAGTATAGTCATTTAAAGTTAAATCTTGATATCCCAGACAATGTTAAATTAATTTTGAAAAATATAGTTACTTAAGGACAAATAAGGATAAAATTTAGTTTTCTCCATTTCAAAAGAAATTTTTCTTTACCTCCAAACTAAAATTTTAAATTATTTTAAAAATATTTTAGTACAAAATTTTAGTTGGTGAAAAAAAAATAGTAAATGCATGAAAATAAAAACTAACCAGTAGAGGATTTCTGAGCATAAAATTGGTTTTGTATACTACAAGTACTAACTGTAAAACTGCATATAGGCTTTAAAGCATTAAATAAAACATAATATTTTCTAAAGAATTTGTTGGGAATTAAACAGAAATAATAAAACTGAAAAACAAAAATTAAAACTACTAAAACTAAAATTGAAAAGTAAAAAGTCTATTATTACTATTATAAATTACAGGTCCACAACACAACATAAAAATCTTAAATCCAACAAGTTTCAAATAGAAGTGAAACATAGTACAAACAAATATACAAACAACACATAATATCAAATCAAACTTAAACTAAACTATCAATTCTTATCTCCTTCCTGGCCATCATCATCATCATCATCATCTTCTTCTTCTTCTCTTGCCACTTCATCTTCTTTATGAATGGGAGCATAGGGAACAAATCCTGGGGCAAGCAGGAAAGTTCACAATAGGTTCACCCATGAAGTGTCTAATCATAGCATTTTGAAAATCTATATCATGTTGAACTCTTCTCTGCTGATATTCCTCATTATATGCATTCCTTGCTTCTATCTCTCCCAACCGAGTCTGTATATTAATGATATCATATTGTTGAATCATGAGCTGGTCCATAATACCTTCCAACGATGCAGAACTAGAATTAGATGCCCCTGCAGCAGATGTAGAGGGCATATCCCTTCTTCCATTTCTAGACTCATCAAATGATTCTACTCTTTGAATCATGTGCCTCTTAATCGGATTCTGAGGCTGTAATCTCTCTTCATTTCTATGGGATTCAACTCCTGATTGTTCACATAAAATGAAAATCAAGGCAGGATCTCCCAAGCCTCCAGTAGTAACACTACCAGCAATCCTCTGAGCGTGATGAACTATAAGCACATTAATGCTTATTGTCTTCATGTTCTTAATGCAATAGTTAAACACAACTCAATCCTTTGTAACATCAGCAAGATAATTTGTAGGTAAAATTCTGGCAGAGATGAAGTGATGCCATACTTTGGATTGAATCATCAACATAGAAGTGAGGAAGTTAACTATTTTGTTATTCTTTATCTTCCACTCTCCTCTTCCATCAGTCAAAAAGGCAATGAATTCTTCCAGTGATGAATCAGTGATAATAAAAGTGACATATTCATCATTGAAGACATTCCTCAGCCCATATAACGCACTAATCCTTTCGAAGGTAAAAGCAACTTGCGTACCTCTCACCAAAATATGATCTTCTGTAGTGAACCTAAGGTTAGTGTAGAACTCCTGAACCATCAGGACGATCGCTACAGCAGTGAAGTAGCAGAATCGCTCACAATTTCTGGCAAAACTCAACCTTTCAACCTCGCCTCCCAGGCTCACAAATGCCCTTTCTTGGATCAATCTCTAGCTCACAATTTTTGTATTGTAATAGTGTAGGGCCTTGAAATTAACGAACTTTTGAGCATCATATTCCCTTGACGTTCTTCCTCTTTTTGTGTGGGGAGCCATCAGAGATTCTACAAAAATACAAATAAATTACTAAATTGCAAATCTAACTCCCTAAGCAAGATTATTTGCTAAGTAACTTTTCACCATGAGTTTTCTTCAAGTATTTTCATCAAAACTCCCATTTTTCAAATCTCACAAAATCCATGGTGAAAACCAAAAAATTTTTAAGTTAAAGTGGAGCTCTTACCAAGAGAAGATGAAATCTATGATTTTTGGCCTCCAAATCCCTCTCATTAGCCCGCAATGTGACCCTAGACTAAAGGTTGGAGGTGGAAGACGGCCAAGCAAAAAAAATGGAGGTTTTCGTGCTATTTTGCATGTTTTTTAGCTAATTTGGCATGTTTGTAGTTTTGGCGTGTCATGCACCAAGGCTCTGTAAGTTGGTGCATCATGTGCCAATCTGGCGCATCATGCATCAGAGTGTATTTTTGCCAGATCTCGGTTTCTGCAAAAATCTACTCCGTACCGCTTTACGTCAACCTTTATTTGACTCAAATAAACCTTTTTAAGTATAATTAAACATCAAACTAACACCAAATTTTCACAAACAAAACAAAAATCATATTTATATCCGAAATTCACGTTGTTACAAACTAACATTTTTCAAGCCAACACATAATAAATTCAGTGTTCTAAAGCAAACCAACATCCTAACACTGAAATCTAAACATCAAACTTCAAAGCAATAAACATAGATAGTGCAAAAATAGAAAGTAAAGGTAATCTAACATAACAAACTAAAAAAAACATTACTAGACAAAACATTCCGTGCTTAACTCAACTTTAAACATCTTCTTCACTCTCGTCCTCCTGGATATTTCTCATAAATTGGTAGTGCAGATACAAATTGTAGAAGGAATGAAAATTCATCAGTTGAATTTTCCTCCTCAATCCATGCATGTTTCTTGAACATACATACCAAACCATCTTCAATACACCCTGTATGTTCAAAATATTCCTTGAGTCTCCAATCCAGGTGATCCAACATTTTAAAAATATTCTTAATTCCATGTAAAAGATTATGCACCTCTTTCTCTAACTTCTTGATTCTCTTTGAAAGTGTACTCGAGTTGAAATAGGGTTGAATAGGTGATAAATTTTCAGACCCGTGGTCTATTAGTACATTCATATCATTTTCATCTCCCATTCCAATGCAACTGCAGTAGACTTCAGGATCCATCAGCTTCCAAGGCAGTCGTACTTTCTCCCAACTTTCATAAGGTACTTGCGATTGACCGCAGTGTTGGAAAGTAGTAGATGAATGTCTCAATCTAGTTGCAGATCTATGCACGATCAAACCCATCACTGATTTTACAATTATGATTCCAATATCAATAGGTTTTCCAGTTTGAATACAGTAATTCAGGATAGTACTCTCCTTAATGACCTTACTAATTTTCATAGTAGACGATAATTTGGAGGAAATGAAGAAATGGCATGCCTTTGAAGTGCGATTTAACAATGATGCAGAAAAACTCACATTCCTATCATCTCGGGCTTCCCAATTAGCATCTTCATCCATAAGGTAACGTTAGAGTTCATCCATGTTGTCTCTTGTTGGGGTAAAATCTGCATAATGGCAAACAGGCACATTCTTGATCATAAACACTTCATTGATTCTTGAAGGAGTAAACTGCATAAACTTGCTTTACACATAGATCATTCCTTGGTTGATCCCATGAAGATTTGTATAAAATTATTTCACCATAGGTATGACTACAACGACAGTAGTGTAGCAAAGTTTATCTCAACGCCTCTGCGCAATAACTTCTTCGACTCGAGTATTCAGCGTGTTGAATCCTCAATTCATAAATCTCCTCTCTTTGATAAGACTATTCTTCATTATAACTCGATCATGCAACTTTTTTTCTTCAAAACTGATGAACTTTCTTCGGTTGAAAATTTCAAATCTAGCAGAGTTTCTAGAGTGGAAAACCATAGGAATTGAAAAGTGGTAACTTGTTTCCCCCCTAAAATGTTTTGGAGTCAGTTTTTAGGAGTTATTTGAAGGTGTTCCCTCGAAATACTGCCAAAAACTGCCATTTGAAACATTTTAAGTCATATCTCCACAGCGCATCATGCGCTAGCTCTCTGAAATTCAGCGCATCATGCGCCAGTTCCAAAATTTTGGCCGTTTTGATTTTGATTAAATAAATTCTCAATCTTTTCACAACATTAGGCAAACAAAGATGTTTCTAAATATTTTTTCTCAAATACAAAAATTACATGAAGACATAAACATAAACATACATATAATATTTTAAACAAAAACTCAAAAATCAAAGTAAACAACGATACATACGGGTTGCCTCTCACAAAGCGCATGGTTTAATGTCGTCAGCCCGACATCTCAGCCTCATTCTGGGTGATCAAACATGATTATCTCTTTAGCATTTGGTCTTTGACCATCAAAATAAGGTTTCAATCTGTGCCCATTTACTTTAAATATTCTTTCAATTTTGGGATCTTCAATATTGACTGCTCCATAGGGATAAAATTTTATAACTCTGAATGACCCCTTCCACCTAGACTTTAATTTTTGAAGAAATAATTTTAATCTTGTATTATATAATAAATCTTCATGTCCAAGTTCAAATTCTCTTTTTACTATCTTTTGATCATGTCATTCTTTCATTTTTTCCTTAAAAATCATCGCATTATCTAAAGATTCAATCCTAATTTCTTCAAGCACATTCAACTGCAATAATATTTTCTCACTAGCATTTTTTAAATTGAAATTAAATTCTTTTATCACCTAGTAAGCTTTATGTTCCAATTCAGCTGGCAAGTGACAAGTCTTCCCAAAAATTAATCTATATGGGGACATTCCTATAGGTGTCTCATAAGTTGTCATGTATGCCCATAATGCAGTATCTAACCTAATAGACCAATCCATTTTATTAGAATTAATACCCTTCTCCAAAATTCTCTTAATTTCACGATTAGATACTTCCGCTAAACACTAGTCTGGGGATGATAAATAGTTGCAATTTTATGTATTATATTATATTTTCCATCAATTTTGAAACTGTTGCATTTCTAAAATGAGATCTTCCATTAGTAATAATTACTTTCAGCATTCCATATTTTGTAAAAATATTTTTAATTAAAAATTTTGAAACTCTCTGAGTGTCACATCTAGGTAAAGTGATTGCTTCTATCCATTTTGAAACATAATCCATCGCAATCAATATATATTTATATTCCCAAATGAAGGCATGAATGGTCCCATAAAATATAATCTCCATGCATTAAAAATTTCAATTTTAAGATTAAAATTTAGAGGCATTTAATTTCTTCTTGAAATATTACCAACTCTCTGACACTGATCACATGTTTTTATATATATATTAACATCTCTAAATAGAGTAGACCAATAAAATCTAGATTATAAAATTTTTGAGTAATTCTATCATTCCCAAAATGTCCTCCAAATTCAGAATCATGACATTTTTGCATAATCCCCTGAATTTCATTATAAGGCACACATAGTCTTATAACTAAATCCTTACATTGTTTATACAAATGAGGATCATCTCAAAAATAAGATTTTGCATCATAAATGAATTTTTTTCCCTGTTATTTTTTCAGTCATATTGTAAAATACGAGTAACAATATAATTCACAATATCAACATACCAATGTATTTTCCATCCTTTTACAACATAAAGTTGTTCATCAAAAAAAGCATCTTTAATCTCTCTCTCCAAATCAAGCATTTCTTTCTGTTCTAACCTCAATAGATAATCAACTATTTGATTATCAGTCCATTTCCTATCGACTGCTATAAAATCAAACTCTTGCATCAGAAGTATCCATCTAATTAATCTTGGTTTGACATCCTTCTTTTGCATCAAATATTTAATAGTAGAATGGTCAGTACACACAACACATTTAGTTCCAGTTAAATATGATCTAAATTTTTCAAAAGCATACACAATGGCTAATAACTCTCTTTTAGTGGTGGTATAGTTAATCTGAGCATCATTAAAAGTCTTATTAGCATAATATATGACCTTGAAAATCTTATCATAATTCTGGCCTAAAACATCTTCAATTGCATAATCACTAACGTCACATTAATTTAAAAGTTTTCTCCCAGTCTGGTGAAACAATTATATGAGCAGCAATCAATTTTTTTTAAAGTTTCAAAGGCTTTAAGGCAATCTTGTTTAAAGTCAAACTTTGCATCTTTTTTTAGAAGTTGACATCAATGCTTAGTAATTTTTAAAAAATCTTTGATTTATCGCCTATAGAATCCATCATGTCCTAAAAAGCTCCTAACTCCTATTACAGTATTAGGTGGAGGTATGTTCGATATAATCTAAATTTTTGCAGGATCTACTTCCATGCAATTTTCTGGAATTTTATGTCTAAGAACAATTCCTCCTGCAACCATAAACTGACATTTCTCCTAGTTCAAAATGAGATTAGTCTTTTCACAACGTTCCAAAACTTTCCCTAATTGATTTATACATATTTTAAAGGAAGTTCCGAATATAGAAAAACCATCCATAAAAACTTCAATCACTGTTTCAATAAAATCACTGAAAATTAACATCATTATCTTTGAAATATTGCAGGTGCGTTACATAATCCAAAAGGCATTCGCCGAAAAGCAAAAGTTCCACAAGGACTAGTAAATGTTGTCTTCTCTTGATCCTCAGGGGTAAAAGGTATTTGGTGATAATCGGTATATCTATCTAGAAAACAAAAATATTTATGCCCAGCCAATCTATCCAACATCTGGTCCAAAAAAGATTAAGGAAAATGATCTTTCCAGGTGGCAGAATTTAATTTTCTAGAATCTATGCAGATTTGTCATCCAGTGACTTGTCTTTTTGATATTAGTTCATTATGCTCATTTGTCACTATAGTTACACCACCTTTCTTCGAAACACAGTGAATTCGACTCACCCAAACACTGTCTGAAATAGGATATATTATTCCCATACCTAACCATTTTATAATTTCTTTCTTAACCACTTCTTTCATCATAGGTTTCAATCTCTTTTGAGGATCAGTTCTTGGTTTATGTTGAGCTTGCAATAAAATTCTATGCATACATATTGAAAGACTAATTCCTTTAATGCCAGCTAATGTCCATCCAAAGGTTTTCTTATATCTTTTCAAAGTTTCTAACAACTGTTGTTCTTGCGCGTTAGTTAGTTCTGAGGATACTATGACAGGTAGTGTAGATGAATCTTCTAAGAATGCATACTTCAAATGTTTAGAAAGTGTTTTCAATTCTAGTTCAGGGGATTTCTTAATAGATGAAATCAAATTATTGTCATTTTTTGTAGGATCTAACATTTTCAAATTTTTCTTGAACATATTTCAGTTCTTCCGTACTCACTTCCATAGACTCATCTTGGATTTTATCCTCATATTGATATTCTATATATTCCTTTTCAAATTCGCTTTCATATGTCTTTTTAAAATATTCATGGCTTAAACAGTCATTAATATCCATTCTAAAGCATTCGTTATTTTGTTATTTTGCAGAGTATCTCATTGATTTTGCAATATTAAATGTAACCTCTTGATCACTAACTCTTATAGTTAATTCTCCTTTCTGCACATCTATCAAAACTCTTCCAGTGGCTAGGAATGGTCTCCCTAAAATAATAGAAATCTCTTTATATTCCTCCATATGTATTACAATAAAGTCCACAGGAAAGATAAATTTATCAATATTTACTAAAACATATTCTATAACTCCTTTAGGATAGGTAATCAAACGATCAACTAACTGAAGAGTAACAGTTGTAGGAGAAATATCTCCTAAGCCCAACCTTCTAAAAATTGATAATGACATAAGATTAATACTAGCTCCTAAATCTCATAAAGCTTTTCCATAAAATCGTTCGCTAATAGCACATGGAATTGTAAAACTTCCAGGATCTTTAAGTTTTTCTGGAAGCTTTTTCTGAATTATAGTGCTACACTCTTTCTTGAGTGCAACAATCACATTATCTATAAACTTTCTTTTCTTTATAAGTGTATCCTTCATGAACTTCACATAGCTTGGCATTTGTTCCAAAGCTTCAATAAATGGAATGTTTATCATCAATTTCCTTAAAATTTCCAAAAATTTAAAAAATTGAATATCTTTATACTTCTACTTCAATCTTTGAGGAAATGGAGGTGGTGGTCTTTCTACAGTGATTTTCATTGGTTATTAGGACTTGCTGGCTCACAATGAAAATCTTCACCAGAATTTTCATTTTCCACCTCATCCACTTCTATTTGAACTTCTCGTTGAACTCTTTCTT
Source organism: Phalaenopsis hybrid cultivar (assembly GCA_002079205.1). Classification (NCBI taxonomy): domain Eukaryota; kingdom Viridiplantae; phylum Streptophyta; class Magnoliopsida; order Asparagales; family Orchidaceae; genus Phalaenopsis; species Phalaenopsis hybrid cultivar. Next base: position 29,886 of record JXCR01142734.1, on the reverse strand, counting down.
CTAATTCTTTTCCACTTCTCAGTTGAATAACTTTAATTTGCTCCTTGTTCTAATCTTTATGATTTACTTCAACATTACTAGGCAATTTTCCTAGAGGTCTATTGCTAAGTGCAGTAGCAATACATCCAATTGATTTTCCATTTGTTTGATTGCAGCTCCTTGACTCTGCAATTGACTTCCCACTTGCAATATCATATCTTCCAATTATAAATTTTTCTCCTTACTTTGCAAATTATTATATATTGGGGGGTAATAAGGTTTATAAGCTTGATTTTCTTGATTGTTGGAGCTTCCCACTGGGTTTGCAGCATTGTTTCCCCATTATGGATTTGGAGCATTCGAGTTATTGTTACTCCAACAAAGTTTGGATGATTCTTCCAACCAGGATTATAATAATTGGCATAAGGATTATTAGAATGATTTTTTATTGCATTTAAAGTCTCATAAAAATATTGAGATTTTATCATTTGTCCAAATGAGTTCTCCTCAAGCACATGTGTTGTTTGAGAATAATTCATTCCATATTGATCTATCTTCTTTGATATAGTGGCTATTTGAGCAGCTAATATAAATATTACATTAAAATCATGAATATTAGCTACCCTTTTTGGATTTACCCTTTTTGAGGGCCACTGAAAATAATTAGTAGCCATCTCTTCAATTAGTGAATATGCTTCATCGAATAGTTTTGACATTAATCATCCACCAACAGCAGCGTCAATTATCAATCTAAGAGATCGAACCAATCCATTATAAAAGTTTGAATTATTAACCAATTTGGCAACACATGGTGCGGACACTTCCTAAGGAGATCTTTAAATCTTTCCCAAGCTCAATAAATTGATTCCCCTTCAAACTGACAAAAAGATGTAATATCATTTCTAAGCTTAGCAATTTTTGAAGGTGGGAAATATTTAGATAAAAAATTTTGTGATAAATCTCCCCAAGTTCTGATAGATCCAGGTGCTAATGAGTGTAACAACATCTTATCTTTATCCCTCAGTGAAAAAGGAAAAAGTCTAAGTCTAACAACATCATTGGACACTCCATCATATTTAAATGTAATACACAATTCTAGAAAACTAGCAAGGTGTAAATTGAGATATTCATTTGGTGTTCCCCCAAACTGATTATTTTGTACCATTTAGATAATAGCAGGTTTAATCTTAAATAAATTGGCAGCTACAAGAGGGTTTTGTATACTAAAATGAATTTCATTTGCTGTAGGATTAAAATAATCCCTTAAAGGTCTCTGATGATGTTCATTTTCATTTCCAGCATTACTTGAGTTGCAAGCGATTTTGCTGGAAAGATTTTTCTCTTTTGTTGTTTTCAAAATTTTCTAACAGTTCATTCTAACTCAGAATTGTAAGGTACTAAGTTTTCAGATCTTATACTATGCATAAACAAAATAAAACAAGTAAATAAAACTAAGCAACACACTTAAACAAGAAAATGTTCAAACTAAACTACAAATACTCTTTTTTTACATTTTTAAAATAAAATAAAATAACTAATACTTTTTGTTACTTGCCCGACAACGGCGCCAAAAACTTGATGTGCGGAAACTTGGGATTAAATTAATAAAAAATATGCAATGTAACTCAAACAATAATGTAATTTCAATGAAAATAATTTATCATTAAAGCCTCTTTTAAAATCCCAATTCCCTTCTACATATAACGCAAGTATACGTATCGTTCAAGTAATACAAGGCTCTAATGGAGTCTTAGATGTCAATCCCATAGGGAAGTTGGAAATATATATAAGCTAGCTATTAATATTATATTATTAAATTAAAATAAAAATAAAAATAAAGTAAAGTACAAAGTTTGAAGTTAAACAACTCAAGTGAAATGCTACTAAATATGCAGATGTACGACTACAACAGTTAAGTTAAATTAGATGTTAAACTTTTGAACGTAAAATTACTAAAATAAAATAAAGGTTTTTGCTGAAGAAAAGTTCAAGTGTGAAAAAACACCCTTCCCCTTTCAATGAAAATATGGCTTGTGAAGAAATTGAAATCATTTGAAAAATATATTTAAAAATTATTTTGTACCAAATAGGAGCAATTCTATTCTCTACCCTCTTCCGAGCGCTATAAAGAATATTGACTAATCCAGAGTTTGGTCCCTAATTCCTGGTTAGGCTGGGAGGATACCGTTTATCACTCCAGAGCTCCCACTACTCCCTCACGTGAGGGCTAACATGCTCGCATTAGTTTTCAATCAACTGTTAGGAGATTCTAATCTGTCACCTTAAAATCTTCCAATTCTACATCCAACGAAGTATATTTTTTTATTTATTTCCACCTAATCCCATGGATGACATACTCTCCTATGAAATCAAATATGATTATCCCTTTTTTGTAGAAATCATATCCCCTTTTTAGAACATATATTTCTCAACACATTTTAAAAATTCAATTGGTTAGAACGGAAAGTAAATGAAGATCGGAGTTCAAATCATCACAAACTATTAACATTTAAAATTGTAGAAAACAAAATCAATTCTCACAAAACCATTTCTTCAAAGTAGGGAGAATGATAAGGAAAACTACTCGTAATTCATGAGAAGGATACGATGAAACATGGACTTCATATATAAAAACAAGTTTACAAATAAAAGAAATGAAAAATACAACTTATCTTATAATCCTTCCCAAGCAAATCCCTAGAAGTTCTCTCCAAGCCTTTCTCTCTTTGTACTCTCAATTCTCTCTTAGAAGTGTAATGAAGAAGAAATCTCTCACCTTCCCTCTCCTCTTATAACTCTCTCTTAGAAGTGTAATGAAGAAGAAATCTCTCACCTTCCCTCTCCTCTTACAACCTTAGCAGACAATCTTCAAGCCCTTAACTTTCTCTCTCTATCTCTCCCTCTTGGTTCTCAAGCCACATATCTTTTTTTGCCCCCTCTTGAAGTCTTTCTCCAACTTAATTTTTCTTGGGTTTCCTCCTCTGAAAATAATTTCAATTTCCCTCCAAAATTCAAAAGTAAACCCTTGAATTCAAAAGATGTGCCTCTTTAATCTAAGAGTCAAACCCCTTCAAATTAGAACCTTCCAAAGTGTCTAGATGCATTGAATCACTCCATGATGTGTTTAGAATAAGTGTCCCTTTGAAAATTCATGCAAAATTTGTCTCGAACAACCTTAATTTGAAAAAGTCACATTTAGCATATCATGCGCCAGCGCTCTGGATTTTTGTGCATCATGCACCAAACCCCAAAATTGGTTATTTTTGCTCCAACTTTTGCTCCTTTTGCCATTTTTGCTTCAAATGCCTAAAAATGGTATACCTATAACAAAAACATAAAAAAACATTTCTTTAAAGTATAATATCACGGAAAATAGGCATAAAAAGGATAGTTAAAACAGTATATTATTTTTGTGTATTAGTGCCTCCAATAACTCTTCAAAAAGTGTCGAAATTTATCAAAGCTTCTAGAATTTTACCCAGCACCGACCTTAGCGCCGTCAGCGCCAGTGGCCTGAATTTAATTCTGTAATTTTTCCAATATGCCATTTTGACTCCAAATTCCATCCTTTTTGCTTCCTTTTTGCTTCAAGTCCTAAAAATCATCAATCTACAACAAAACATAAGAATAACCTTCCTTTAAAGTGCAGTATCAACAAAAATGAGTATAAAATGTAGGTCTAAAAATGTATATGTTGGTGCATCAAAATCCCCCAAACTTAAATGTTACTTGTCCCCAAGTAACTTCTTTACTACATAAAAATATGACTTATGGAAAAGAGTTTTAACTTCTAGGTTTCCATATTTTGGTCTACTAAATATAATAGCATAACTTAAGAAAAATTTAAAATGGCTTCAGTTAATATTAAAAGTATAATAATATCAAGCAGTTAAGTCTAAGATTTCTGATTCTTTATTCCTTTCAAAGAAAATTGCAAATTATCATATTAAAGCCACTTAGAATATCCATATAAAAAAGAACTTTATAAAAACTTTATTAGAAAATTTGCTAATACTTAAATATAAGTTTAGAGAATGTAGTAAAGCCTTCTTCTTAAGTTTATTTAAGTGAAGCCAATTTTTTATTAGGCATCTCCTCAAGCTTCTCCTCGCATCTTTTTCTATTCTTTTCTTTTACTTTCAAGACCATTTTCAATCCTTTTTCTTTTCTCTCCTTTCTTTTTTTTTATATATGTGAGAGTACTAGATTTGGATAGCTTTTAATGATTTTGAACTCCACTATCCTCTTCTGATAGTTAAAAACTTTTCACATTCCTTCACTTTGTAAATTCATATTAGCTTTGAAGATTTTTCATAAAGTTTTATTATTTTCTTCTTACATGAAACTCTAAGATTCTTAATACTTCAAAAATACAAATTCCTTTACTTACAATAGAAAAATATAGTTTTATTTTCTCATACCAAATATCTTAATCTCTAAAATTAACATTTATTATTGAAGATTTTTACTTAAGTTTACTATATATTTAGAAACATAAATATAGTTA
>JXCR01142734.1:2576-25052 GCA_002079205.1 Phalaenopsis hybrid cultivar | reverse complement strand
CCCTCAAACTTAAACTTTTATAAGATTAAACATCAAAAATTGAAATATTAGGGTGAAAGAAAATAATTAATACATAAAGAAAAGACTTAGCTGTTGAAGATTCTGATTTTGAAACTTAACTCTGAAATATTACAGGTGCTAATATGAAATACTACAAAACTTGAAACATTAAATAACATATAATATATACAAATTTTTGTTGAGAAAGAGTTAAGTAAAAATTAAAATACAACAAATTACTAAAAACAAATAACAATTCTAAAATAATTTTCAACGTTACAACATTTCTATAGTTTATAGTTCACAACACCACATTTAAATACAAATCAAAGTTGCACACTTAAAAATTAAAAAATAACAACAACAAAAAGCAACAAACAATAAACTAAATAAAAGATCAAGAGTGTGACTAAAAAGACATCACCACTCATCATCTTCTTCTTCTTCTACATCAAAGTTTTGCTGCTGATGAGGGGTAAAGATAGGGCGACTAGGAAACTATACTGAGTGGTCACCCCTCATGTAGTTAACCATAACATCATCATATGCAACATCATACTCAAACTTCTGTCTTGTTAAATCATCATTATGTGCATTTCTGGCTTTCAAATTTTCAATCTTGCTCTTCATTTTTTAAATATCTCCTTGTTGGATCATGATTTGTTCCATAAGTCCCTGGAGAGTAGGAGTACTAGAAGTAGAAGGAATATCCCTACTCTTACTTCTCGATCTCCATTAAACATGAGATTCATAGGTTTTAATGTTTGTAGGCACAATCAGTTTAAGAGGCTCAATCCTTTTCTCATCACTTCTAAAATCAACTCATCAACTCCTGCCTGCTCACATAATGTGAAGATTAGGGCAGGGTATGCTATTCTACCAGTCATCTCACCCAAAGTAATAGAACGAGTGTTTCTATAAATAATAGAGCCTACATCTATCCTGCTCATTTTTTGAATACAAAAGTTTAGGATGGCTCTATCCCTAGTAACTTCACTATGGTGATATGTAGGTATCATTCTGGCCGATTTAAAGTAATACCAGGCCTTAGAGATTACATTTAACATAGAAGCAGGAAAGTTTACCTTAAAATTATTCTTCACTTTCTAAGCTCCCTTCCCATCAGTAAGAAATGAAATAACTTCCTCCAGGGCCTCATTTGTGGCAGAGAATGCTTTTTACTGACAGTATATACATCTTGCAACTGATAAAATTCATTAATTCTCCTAAGGGTGATTTCAACCATTTTACCACAAATACAGACATGTTCATCAAAAGTTTCTAAAAGTTGGCATAGAACTCCATGACTACACAAATAATAGCATCGGCAGTAAAGTAATGGAAATTCTCCCATTACCGAGCAACAATCAACCTCTCGACTTCACCGCCCGGATGAATGCTTGATCCTGAATTACTTTCGTTGTTGTAAGCAGACTATTGAAACAACTGTTAGCTTTGTAGTTGACAAATTTTTTATCATTAAAATTCACTTTCCTCTTTCCTTTACTCATCCTTGGTACCATAGTAGATTGTCTAGAAAAAAAGATAAAATCCAAATAAATTCCAAAAATTTTGAAAATCACAAAGTGGAATGTTCTAAACTTAAATCCACTAAGTAAGAGTTTTTCATCAAAGGATTTTCTTGAAATCTTCCCAACAATTTAAAAATTTTGGATCTAGGTAAGGTAGAAGAAATCCTTGGTGAAAATTAAAAATTTTGAGATTAAAGTGTAGCCCTTACCAAGAAAAGATGAAATTCAAACTTCTTTTGTGTTCTAATCGCCTCAAATCCAAGCGCTAGCAAGCCCTAGGGGTGTAAACCAAAGGTTGAAGGTGGCTGAAGGGGTAAAAATGATGTTTTTACTGTGGAAATCGCAAAATTTTAAGGGATTAGAGAACTTTCGGGTCTTTGGAGCCGTCGGCGTCGGAGCCAAAAATTTCAATTTTTCACCTGTTTGCGATTTCTATTGTTTCCAATTCACTCTAACATCAATTTAGTCTTTTTAAACAATAATATTCAGCTTTAAATAGTCCACAAACAAATGTTTTGCAAATAACACAAAAACTAACTTTTATATATGAAATTCCAAACTTTTACAATCATAGATTTTTAATCACACCCACACATACATAAAAAAAATCACACTCTAATTTAGCATCGAAATCAAGTCACAACACTAGAACACTGAAAGCTAAACTAAACATACAATTAAAGTTTCATGAGTTTAAAGCAAAGCAAATTTAACACAATCACACATAGTTTTAAAAAAAATCCAACACAATTACATTAAAAACATAATTAATTTTAAACAGTAGAGAGTCCAACTTCTTTAATTATTCCTCTTCATCTTCAATATTTTCTCACCTTCTAATGTCTCCCATAGACTGGCAATAGAAGTACAAATTGTAGAAGGGTCGGTAAGAGAATTGCTCGGTCAAATTTTCATCTATCCATTCTTTCTTCTTGAACATCTGCACCAAAAGTGCTTCAATTATTTTTGTATGATCAAAGTTTTCCTTCATCCTCCATTCTAAGTGATAAAAAAGGTAATTAAGATTTCTTATTGCATTCATGATACTCCAAAGTTCTCTTTCTATTTTATTTATTTTAGATTTCCAACTGTATAGGGCCTTAAGGGTGTCAAAGCATGTGATGAATGATCTAAGATAATATCCAACGCTCCAAGGGTATTAATACTTTCTCCCAACTTTAATATGGCACTTGAGATTGACTGCAAAGTAAGAATATTGTAGAAGGATTCCCTAGTACAGATATAGGCCCATTCATAATAATACCCATAATAGATTTAAAAATAATTGATCCCACATCAATGGGCTTTCCCATTTTAATGCAATAGTTTAAAATTGCACTTTATTTTGTAACTATACTAATTTTCATTGTAGGGATTTATTTTGCAGACATGAAGAAATGACATTGTTTAGATATCAGATTAATTAGTGAAGCAGAGAAACTAATCCACCCCTCATCTCTGATTTCCCAATTATCATTTTCATCCATCAGAAATTGGTATACATTATGCATTATATCCTTCATTGGTATAAAGTTTGTATAATGATAGATCAGCACGCTTTCTATCATAAACATATCATTAATTCAAGACAGAGTAAATGGTACACCCTTACCTCAAACGATGACAACTCCTTGGTTAATTCCATGTAGGATAGCATAAAATTTTTTTACTACTAGAACAACTACTGCAACGGTAGTGTAGCATTGAACTTCCCAACGTCTCTGTACTATGATTTTCTCAATCTAAAAACTTGGATTACTCAATCTATGATTAACAAAACCTCTCTCCATGATAAGTCTCTTCTTCATGATGACTTTGTAGTATAATCTATGCGCGTCAAAACTGATGAACTTTCTTCTATTGAAAACTTCATACCTTGAAGTGTTTCTGGAATTGGAAGCCATGGGTTTTGTAATCTGGAAGTTTATGGTCTTCCAAAACAGTTTTCATGCCTTTAAAAAGACCTCTAGGTGGTTATTTTTAAGTGAATCCCGCAAAAGTTCGCCAAATTTGTCTTGAACTGTTGAAACTGCACTGGACGCTGTCGGCGCCCCTGATGGCGCCGTCAGCGCCATGGCTTCTATAAAAGGGCATCGTTGGCACCAAATCCAAAGTTTCGTATATTTCTTTTTTTGGTTCAATTCATTTCCATATTTTCATCCATTACTAAAATTTATCTTGATTTATGATATATAAGATTGTGTAGGATTCTAAGGTTTTATTATTTTCTAATACAAAGAATGATTATTAAACAAAATACTAAGATATATATGTGTGTGTGTGTGTGTGTGTGTGTGTGTGTGTGTATATATATATATATAGGTTGGTTGCCTCCCAAAAAAACGCTTCATTTAGCGTCGTAAGCCCGACGTACCAATGCTTAATCCAGATGACTCAACATTAAAACTTCTTTAGATTATGACATGCGCCCTTCATAATAATGTTTCAATAAATGCCCATTAACTTTAAATATTTTTCCAGTTTTAAGATCTTTAATAACTAAAATTCTGTAATGATAAACTTTAATCGCATTGGTTGGTTCTAACCATCTAGACTTTTGTTTTCTTGGGAATAATCTCAATCTAGTATTATATAATAGAACCTCTTGTTCAGGTTCAAATTTCTTTTTTATAATCTTCCGATCATGCCATATTTTCATGTTCTCTTTATAGATTTTTGCATTATCATATGCTTCATTTATAATCTCCTCAAGTTCATTGAGTTGCAACAATCTTTTTTGATTAGGATCCCTTAGATTAAAATTAAATTTCTTAATAGCCTAAAATACTGTGTTCCAATTCTACTGGTAAGTGACATGTTTTATCAAAAGTAAGTCTACATGGGGACATTTCAATAGGAGTCTTATAGGCTGTTTTGTATGCCCGTAGTGCAATATCTAATATAGCAGACCAATCAAATTTATAAGGATTTACAGCTTTTTCTAAAATTTGCTTTATTTTACGATTTGATATTTCAGCTAGACCACTAGTCTGGGGATGATAAGTAATAAATAATCTATGCATAATATTATATTTTCTAACCAATTTCTCGATCCTCTTATTCCTAAAATGGGATCCTCCATCTGTAATAATCACTCTCGGCATTCCATATCTTGTAAAATTATTTTTATTTAATAATTTAGAAACACTCCAAGCATAACATTTAGGTATAACAATAACTTCAATCCATTTGGACATAAAATCAACAACAAGCAATATATATAAATTTCTAAATGAAGGCATAAATGTTCCCATAAAATCTAATCCCCACACATAAAAAATTTCAACTTCCAATGTTTAATTTGGAGGCATTTCATTTCATTTAGAAATATTTCCTACTCGCTGATATCGATCACATGTTTAATATATTCATTAACATCTCTAAAAAGATTAGGCCAATAAAATCCAGCTTATAAAATTATATGTGCAGTTCTACTTGTTCCAAAATGTCCTCTAAATTCAGAATTATGACCTAGTTCAATTATTTGTTTAGTTTGTTCGTAAGGCACACATCTTCTAATGATTAAATTTTTACATTATTTATATAAATGTAGGTCATCCCAAAAATAGAATTTTGAATCATAAATAAATTTCTTTAATTGTTGATTCTTAACATCTGGGGGTAGAATATCACTCACAATATAATTTACTATATCGACATACCACAATATATCCTTTATATCAATATTATACAATTGTTCATCAGGGAAAGTTTCCAAAACTTGATTTGCAAAATTAGTTAATATATCTTGTTCTAGTCTAGAAAAATGATCAGCTATTTGATTATCATTTCCCTTTCTATTTACTACCATAAAATCAAACTCTTATAGCATAAGTATTCATCTAATTAATCTCGGTTTATCATCATTCTTTTGCATCAAATATTTGAAAGCAGAATGATCTGTATGCATTATATATTTGGCTCCAATTAAGTAAGTTCTAAACTTATCAAAGGCATAGAAAATAACTAATAACTCTCTTTCAGTGGTAGTGTAATTAGTTTAAGCATCATTTAGAGTTTTACTTGCATAATATATTACTTTAAAACCCTTGTTCTACCTTTTCCCTAAAACAACTTCCATAGCATGATCACTAGCATCACACATTATGTCAAATGGTTTCTCCCAATCAGGTGGAACTATTATAGGAGCAGTGGTTAATTTTTCATTCAATAGTTCAAATGCTTTTATGCATTCCATATTAAAATTAAATTTTGTATCCTTTTCTAAAAGTTGGCATAATGGCTTAGTAATTTTTGAAAAATCTTTTATATAACGCATGTAGAAACCAGAATGTCCTAGAAAACTTCTCACCCCTCTGACCGTAGTAGGAGGCAGTAATTTCTCAATAACTTGAATTTTTGCTAAATCTTCCTCCATGTCATTTTTGGAAATTTTATGCCCAAGTACAATTCCTTCTGCAACCATAAATTGACATTTTTCTCAATTAAGTATTAAGTTGATTTTTTCACATAATTCCAGAACTTTTTCTAAATTATTTAAACATAATTCAAATGAAGTTGCGAATACAAAAAAATCATCCATAAATATATCCATTCCACGTTCAATTAAATTCCTAAAATTTGAAATGATGCATCTTTGAAATGTCGCAAGTGCATTTCATAGTCCAAAAGGCATTCTACGAAAAACAAGTGTTTCATAAGGGCTTGTAAATGTTGTTTTCTCTTGATCCTTAGAAGCAATCAGAATTTGGTCATACCTGGTATATCCATCTAGAAAACTGTAATATTTGTTTCCAACCAATTTATCCAACATTTGGTCTAGAAAGCGTAAAGAAAAAAGATCTTTCCTGGTGGCCATATTTAGTTTTCTATAGTCTATACAAATTCACCAACCAGTAACTTGTCTTATTGGAATTAATTCATTTTTTTCATTTACTTCAACTGTCGCTCCTCTTTTTTTTGGAACACAGCGAATCAGACTTACCCAAACACTGTCTGAAATAAGATATGTAATTCCAACATCTAACCAATTTAAGATTTATTTTTTAACAACTTCTTTCAATATTGGGTTTAATCTCCTCTAAGGATCAGCTTTAGGTTTGTATTGTTCATCTAATAGAATTTTGTGCATACATATTGAAGGATCCTTTAATATCTACTAAAGTCCATCCAAAGGCCTTTTTATATTCTTTCAATATTTGTACTAATTTTTGTTCTTGAATTTCAGTTAAATCAGAAGATATAATAACAGACAATGTAGATGAATCTCCTAAAAACATGTATTTTAAATGGGCAGGTAATATTTTCAGTTCAAGTTCAGGCGGTTCAATACTTGAAGGAATAAATTTTTTATTATCATTTTCTAAAAGGTCTAAAGTTTCAAATTTGTCTTGAACATAATCTAAATTCTCCCCTTTTATTTCATTTTTATTCTCAAAATAATCTTCTTGCTTTAATTTTTCTTCAAACATTCCTTTTTTTTTCCTTCAAACATTCCCTTAAATCGCTTATTACTTAGATAATTAGTAACTACCATTCTAAAACATTTATTATCTTTTCTATAGTAGGATATTTCATAGATTTTGCTATATTAAATGTTACTTCTTGATCATTGACTCTCATTATTAATTCTCCTTTTTACACATTTGTCACAGCTCTCCCTGTTGCAAGAAACGGTCTCCCCAAAATAATGGGAATCTGTTTATCTTCCTTCATATCTAATACAATAAAGTCTACGGGAAAAATAAATTTATCCATTTTCACTAATACATCTTCTATAACTCTCCTTTGGATAAGTTATTGATCGATCAGCTAACTGAAGAGTTACAGTAGTAGGGGAAATCTCTCCTAAATCTAAATGCTTAAAAATTGATAGAGGCATTAGGTTTATACTAGCTTCTAGATCACATAAGGCTTTTCCAAAAAAACTTATCACCATTAGCACAAGGTATAATAAAACTACCAGGATCTTTTAACTTTTCAGGAAGCTTTTTCTGAATAATAATACTACAGTCTTCACTAAGTGCAATGGTCTCATGATCTACAAACTTCCTTTTCTTGTTTAGTATATATTTCATAAATTTCACATAACTTGGCACTTTTTCCAAAGCTTCAATGAAAGGAATATTTATCTTTAACTTTTTAAGGATTTTCAGAAATTTTGTTAATTGTTTATCTTTATTCTTCTGTTTCAATCGTTGAGGAAACAGAGGTAATGGTTTTTTCAAAGAAATTTGTATTGGTTTATTTTCATCATTATCTTTTTGAATTTCTACCTTCTTCTCCTCAACTTCAGTTTCTCTTTGGATTCTTGTTTCCACTTCGTTTCCATTTCGTAATTGAATATCTTTAATTTGCTCCTTATTCAACTTTCTTTTGGATTAACTTCAACAGTACTCAAAAGAATTCTTGAAGGTCTAATACTAAGTACAGTAGCAATATGTTCTAATTGATTTTCAATATTTCTAATTGCAACTCCTTGATTTTGTATTTGATTTCTCATGTCCAACATTACTTCTTCAAAAGTTAACTTCTTCTCCTTAACTTATGAGTTATTGTTAAATTCAGGAGGATAATAAGGTTTATAGTTAAGATTCCCTTGGTTATTAAATTTCCTGTGGGGTTCACCGAATTGTTATAATTATTCCAACTAAAATTAGAGTAATTTTTCCATCCAGGATTATAATAATTAGCAGGGATTATTATTTTGATTATTTATAGCATTCAAAGTTTCATAAGACGATTTATAACATTCAATTATCTGTCCTAGTGAATTTCCCTCTAACATTGATGATATTTGAGAATAGTTCACTCTAATTTGATCAATATTTTTTGATGTAGCAGCAATTTGAGATGTTAAAATAGACATCACATCAGCATCAAGAATACTAGCTACTCTCTTTGAATTTACTCGTTCAGAGGGCCATTGAAAATTTTTATTAGTCATTTCCTCTATTAAGGAATTTGCTTCATTAAGAAGTTTTGACATTAATGATCCACTTGCAGTAAAATCTTATAATAGATCTAAGTGATCCTACTAATCCATTGTAAAAAGTTTGAATTATTAACCAATCTGATAAAGCATGGTGTGGACATCTCCTAAGGAGATCTTTAAATTTTTCCCAGACTTTATATATTGATTCCCCTTCGAACTGATAAAAAGATGTAATATCATTTCTAAGCTTAATAGTTTTTTAGGGTGAAAAATATTTAGCCAAAAATTTTTGTGATAGTTCTCCCCAAGTTCTGATAGATATGGGTGCTAATGAATTTAACCAAGCTTTAGCTTTATCCCTCAGTGAAAAAAGAAAAAAGTCTGAGCTTGACATCATCATTAGACACTCCATCATATTTAATAGTAGCGCATATTTCAAGAAACTAGCAAGATGTAAGTTAGAATCTTGAGTAGGTATTCCTCTAAACTGATTATTTTGTATCATTTAGATAATATCAGATTTAAGCTCAAATAAATTAGCAGCAATATCAAGATTTTGAATAGTCAAGCGAAGTTCATATGCTGTAGGAATAGTATAATCTCTTAAAGGTCTTTGCCGAATTTCATTTATTTGATTATTTAAGTTATTTTCCATTTTGTTCAAATTTCTAATTTCTTTTTTTTTTGTTTTTAAACTTTTCTAATAGTACATTCTAATTCTGAATTGTAAGGTACTAAACCTTCAGATCCAATAGTACGCATAAACAAATATAATAAGCAAAAGAAAAATTCTTAAAAATACTTTTAAATGATTTTTTTTATGATTTCTAATTATTTTTAAATTTTTTTATATACTTATCGCTAAATTTCCTAATTTCTAATTTACCAAATCTATTTAATTTACTGTTACCTTCCCCAACAACGACGTCAAAAACTTGATCCCAAAAATTTTAGTTGTGTAAAATTAATGAAGATGGAACTTGGTTTGTTATTTGTTAATAAGAAATTTAAGCAATTTATGTTGGGATTCTATGCAAATATACGTCAAAAACTCGATCCCACGAAAAAGGTTTAAATTCAAGATGGTAATTTAAATTAGGAATGTCACAATAATGAAGAAAGTCTACTATACTAATTTCAAATGTTTAAGGTGTTATCAGAACTAAATTATCAATTACTAGCAAGACTGTAAAGTAAAGTTAAACTATAACTACCAAACTATGTTTCTGTGATGAAGTTATCAAATATGACAAAGCGTCCTTCCCACTACAATGAGTTTTTGGTTAAACGAGAGAGATAAATGGTTTGAATTTATATTGTTCCAAATAAGAACAATTTTAATTCTCTATCCTTAGTCAAGTGTTATAGAGAATCATTGGCTAATGTTAGGTTTAGTCTCTAAATCTGTGGTTAGGCTGGGAGGATACTGGCTCTCACTCTAGAGCTTCCACTTCCCTTCCCCTAAAGGCTAACCTTGCTTTAGTTCTTAAACGCTAAGACAAAATTGGGGATTTTAGTATGTCACCCTAAAATCTCCAATTCTTCGCCCAATAATAATATATATTTCCTAATTTTTTGTACTCAATTCCATGAACGAAACACTCCTTCATAGAATTGAATGTGATTCTCACTTTGTTGTAGAACTCATACTCCATTTCTCGGATCATATGCTTCAGAACAGATTTTAACATTTTAATTGGCCAAATTGAAAAGTAAATTAAGAACAAAGTGGAAAAATTATCACAATTTATTTTATATTTTAAAATTAGCACATCCAAATTATCTCTTCATGTCACCATATCTCAAAGTAGAGAGAAAGATAAAGAAAACTACTCATACCTCATGAGAAAGATACAACAAAATACAAATTTCATAAACAAAAGAAAGTTTATACAATAATAATAAGAAAACACTACTTATTTGTAACTCTTTCTCAAAGTAAATCTCTTGTAGCCTTTCTTGGACTCTTTCTCTCTTTACAAGAATCTTAATTTTCTCTTTAAAGATGTATGGAAGAAGAAATATCTCACTTCTCTCCCTCTCTTAACAACTTTTAGGAAAAAAATCAAACTTAGACTCACCACACTAAACAATAGAAAACTCAAGTAAACTCAATTATACTCTAGCCTCTCTAACTACTACTTTTTCTGAGCAATTTTCACTCTAAATAAAGCATAATGTCGGTTTTCTAAGAGGTGCCTCCAATAACTCTTGAAAAAATGTCTAAATTCATTGAATCTTCTAAAATTTTGCCTAGCATCTACCTTCACGCCATCGGAGCCCACGATGGCGCCATCGGCGCCCGTGACCCGATATTAATTCTGTACTCTCTGTCAAATGGCTCCGTCGGCACCCAGTAATTTTTCCAAAATGTCATTTTGACTCCAAATTCCATCTTTTTTGCTTCCTTTTTGCTTCAAGTCCTAAAAATCATCAACTTGCAATAAAATATAAAAAATATCTTCCTTTAAAGTGCAATATCACTAAAAATGAGTATAAAATATAAGTCTAAAAATGCATATATTTTTGGTGCATCAAGACTCTCCCCAACTGGTAGAGGAGCATCACCTTGAACTATTTCACCGACCGGAGGCTGAGGCTGAGGTCCTTCCGGTGTCAAAATTTGCATGACCACCTCGGCTGGCTCTAGTTTTGGAGGTGGTGGTTGAGCCAATTGCTGATGTTGTGGCTCAGAAGCTAACACAAGCGCATCAATGATTCTCACTCTCAACCGACTCCTCACCTCCAAGGACAACAAAGAGTCAAAAGATTTCACAACATCCTCTACCCTTCGCTTCTTGGTCACCACATGCTTCATCAAGTTGGACCCCCCTCAGGCCTAGTTTGTTCGGCCGGCCTTTTGGTGACATTGGTCCACCTCTCATCTCCCAGCCTCTCAGTCGACTGACACTCATCCATGGTTTCTTCTTATGATCAAGACGAGAACTCTATGGTGTCCTCTTTTTTTCGCCGCCCGAAGGGAAAATGTTAGAAGTTGAAAACCCAAAGGCCCTCATCAGTGCTTCCTCGTTCACATGTTTCTAAGAGTCTGACATTCTCATCCTCTGCTACAATGGTTGAAGGGTATGATGATTATGAAAATGAAGAAGGAAAGCGTTGATCGTGCCTTATTTATAGGTAAAAACTTCATGAAAATCTAGGGAGTAAAATTTTTGGCAATACTAATTACTCATTAAGTAAGTGATTATTTCATTTATTTCTTTTATTATTATGGCAGTTTTCACCTTTAGACAAAAGAATCTTAGAACTAAATATGTACATTGAAAATGTGTCTACAAGAATCTCAAGGAGATTCAACAGATAACATGTATAGGGCAGCATAAGATCGAGCCAACTAGCGACATTCCGGTTGGTCAAATAATATATTGGGCAAATGAACATCCATTCGAACCAAAGAACACCACACATCTAGAAGAGCAACAACTTAACTAATGCAAGGGCATTCACAAGGTCAACGATCTCTTAGTTGATCTCTCGCCTGATCTTCTATGAAGATTCATCGCTTGAATGATGATTGCCTATCAGATTACGATGACGGACCCTATGCCTAATGGAATAACTCTTCTTGCATAAAATAAGCCTTGACAACAAACCCTTTGGAAATGTTGACCGAGCATCTGTTAGTCGACTAAGAGATTATAGTCAACCAAGCGAAAGTCAAATGACCAACCAAGCAGTTATGAATATGAAATGGTGCCAGAGACTACTACAGATATGGAACGATACCTAAAATAATTACCAGGTCACATGATGTCAAAATCGGTTACAAATATGTAATAGTGTGATGACTAATAAATGTATTGTAACATTCCCATTAAGTGGGGATCAATCATGTAATTTCCTTGGCCCTTCCTATAATTTATAAATAGGAGGTTATTTCCATAGAAAAGACTAATGAATATATTCCCAATGAATTATCATTCTTTGTGACTTACTTCTCTCTCTCTCTCTCTCTCTCTCCCACTTTCTTTTATTCCTTTCATCTGACAAACACTATATTCCTTGGCCATGACTCGAAGGATATGTTGGGGTTTAACATTAAATATATTTGNTTGTATTATATATATATATATATATATATATATATATATATATATATATATATATATATATATATACACTCAGATCTGTTGGTCGGGTATCTGCTTGTCAGTTGTAAGTCCCCTCTGATCTGGGATTCGATTCCCCCCGAGTGTAGGGTGTGGTACTCTAAAAAGTATTGGACTAAAATTATAGGAAGGGCCAAGGAAAGTACATTTTAGGATTCCCCCGAGTGTAAGTCCCCTCTGATCTGGGATTTGACCTTTTTAAAAAGTATTGGACTAAAATAGTCTCCTTTATATTTTTGGGGACCATTTNATATATATATATATATATATATATATATATATATATATATATATATATATATATATATATATATATATATATATATATATATAGTTTGTGCACGTGTGAGATATGTAAATGCATAACAATTATGTGCTACGTTTGTAAATTTCCCTAGAGATAAGGGCGAAGGCAGCCATGCTAAACTAAGATGGTTTTCATTTGATATAATTTTATAAATGCTGTGTTTTTGTTGTATTACGTGAATTGAAATTAAGTTTGTAAAAGAATATGCGTTGTATAATAATCTTATTTTATAAAGCTTTATTAAGTTTGTATATGAATATGCGTTGGATAATAACCTTATTTAATAAGGAGTCAGCCATTTGTAATATAGCACTACAACATTATATGGCACGATACAAACAACAAATGAAGCAGTATTTGACCTTGGCGCGCTTCGAGCTTCCATAGATTTGATACATGTGCAGAGATGACCATGAACTTTCTCATAGTACTGGGGACCCGGAAGGAGTATGTTCTGCGTATGTGGGTCAATATTCTTCCATTTAGTTTGCAATCCTTGGTTTGAAGTTCACATGTAATATATTAAAAATGGGCATCACATGTCTAATATTTGTTTGGTTACACTTTTATATTCATAACTTTGGTTTTATTCACATGATGAAATATTTGAAAATTATATTTTTCACGTACTAAAAGAAAACACATGTTGATATTTTCTATTATGCAAAATATTTATTTATCATGTAAAAAGTGTTTTTATTATTTAGATATTATTCATGGGAATGTTAAATACAGAAGTATTCATTAGGATTTGTATATTAGCCATACAACTTGCAAACTTCTAGATGAAAGCTATATGCAAACATGTGGCTTTTAAGTAGACTTTACAATCACAAGCTCATTTTCTTGTTATAAAAATTCACTTATTTTTTCTAGAAAGATCAAAAATTAATTTAAAAATTAACTTTAAAGCTTAAGGAAATATTTTGGAACATTAAGTTCAAAATGATGAAGTTTTTTTTTTTAAGAAAATAAAAATTTGGTTTCTAAAAAGTTTTTGAAGGTTTTGAAGCATGGGTTTGAAAAGCTAAAAGAACTTAATCATTAATAAATAAAGTTGTTTTAAAAGTTATGGAGGTTACACATTAAAAAACTTTGATATTTTGAGATTTAGACCACATTAACATAATTAAAATATATTTACATTAGGGTATATGATTTATTCATTGGAGAAACTTTAATTAGGGTTGTTTTACAAGAGAGTTGTGTGGTTTTAAATAAAATTACATTTAATTTTATGAAACATAACATTTAACATTTTAGACCACGTTTAAAGAAAATTGTTTATTTTAAATAGGAGTTAGAATGGCATTGACTTTTCCAAGTAATTTTATGAATATACTATTAAAAATATAAATATTATTATAGCTTAAGATACAAGCATTGCAAATGGTCTTTTCTTAGACCCATGAACATGCAAACCCTAATTTAACTACATATGAATCACACTTTCTTATAGATTTTTAAACACAACAATCATGGCTTTTACAAAAAACAACACCAAAACTTGCATTATTTTTGGTAGAGTGCATTAACTCCATTTGCAAGATTTTTTATAAGACAAATTAACCCAATTTGCTTGATTTTTTATAAGGTACATTAAAACAACTAGCATTTGAAAGGCACATTAACCAAACTTGCATAATTTTTCATAAAGCGCATTACCCTAACTTGCATGATTTCTTTTGAGGCACATTAAATCAACATGCATGAGTTCTTATAAGGCACATTAACCTAAATTTCATGATTTTTGAGCAAGTATATAAACACAACTTGGATAATTTTGGGCAAGCAACAAAAACCACAACTTCGATAATTTTTTAATAAGCAACATAAACCTCAACTTGAATTTTTTTTGGATAAGTATAAGCACACAAGCATTTGGAATTTTTTCTAAAGATGTGACATATTCACATAAACTTACTTTCATAGGATTTAGGAAAGAATACAAACACATATGCATAAATTCTTCCATAAGCCTACATACATAACATAAATATGGAAATGTTTTATAAGAATTTAGCATGCTAAATGAAAGGGAACATATGTGGATGATTTTTATGTATTTTCTCTTAGTTATTATTATATTTTAATAGTATACACATGTGAAGGATTTGGTGCTACTTTAAGTAGCATCGCTGGTCTTTAATTTGTTGTTTGCTTGATGTCAATGTGGAGTCACTAGTTTGAATTCAATTATATTTCCCTTCTCTCCCAAAGCTTCTCTACTCCATACCATTTCAATGATCTTGAGAAGTGAGAATTCAGGTAGGAAGGAGGACAATAACATTAGAGACAAATGAAAGAAGAATGTAAGGGAAAATACTTTAATGAGATGAATTTCTTATAGAAGGCCCCAAAGTGCTCCATTTAAGGCACTTTGAAGACACCTTTATGAAAAGAACCTCATGAACAGTAAACCACTTTATCAGAGATTTTAGGTGATGTCACTTATTTTGGGTTTCAATTTCTCCTATAAGGGTAAACCCTTATAGTTAATTACATCTTAAGTAGTAAAAAATACTTAAGAAAACTCTCAATTAAGGTTATAATCCATTCTTAAAAAAATTAAGTATTGTTGTCACGGAAGGAAACTTCAAAGTTTTATTCTAAGGGTAGTGGAATCCTAAAGATTCCAAACTATCCTGTAAGTTTATGTTTAGTTGAGGTTCATCCTTCGTTCCAGATTTTGACTGTCCATCCCTACAAAACAAATTTAACACACCCTAATAACATCTTAAGTAAATGTAGGTTTACATCTTCTTTTGTTCTCAGTAGTCCTACAATGCAAATTTAATGGAAATTATAATTTGTTTTTTAATTTTTAAATTTTAGACAACCAGGCCAAGATGTCCATGGCTCTGTCATCTCAAGGTCATCGGTACCCTGGTCTACTTAGTCCGTGAGGTGGTTAAACCTGCTCTGACCAGAAGATTCTTGTCAGGAACCACAACTTGCATCATATAAGATATCTTCATAAATAAGGATAGGTTGGGTTAAAGTTGGATTTGGTGATCTTTCTTCACAAAGGTTTTATTTAAGTTTTAATGTCCTTATCAAATTTTAGAGGATGAAAATTTTAGGTTGTTTAAGTGTTGTTTATTTTTATTTTTTTCTTTCATTTTTCAATTATTTTTTCTTGGAATAACACCCAATCAAGAACCCATGGTTCCATCAGCTCGGATCATTGAGGTTAGCGGTTTGATTAGTCACAAGTGATTGGAAGTTATTTTGTTAACAGCCATGGATTGCTTTCTCCAAAATTCCTTCTCAAACTGAGTTACATTTTTTGTTAAATTTTAAGTCTTAGTGGTTTTTAAGGTGAATTTTATGTCATTTCGTTTAAGTTGGTTTGATATTTTTGGGTCCAAATGGTCCTTGACTATGGCTAAGTATGCTTTGTTTAAAACCTACTTAACCTCTAATTACCTTGGTCTAGATTGCTTTTAGATTAGTTCAAGTTGGATTGAACTGATCCAAAGTGAGCTTCTATGTAATCAGGTCCTTTAGGTTATCCTCAATCCTTGTCTTAAGTTCAGTAGGATTAATCCATGTTAGCTTAGTTTAGCTGGAGTCGACCTAAACCTACTTGACCTTGGACAACTCATTAGAAATACAGATTTCATCATTTGCCAAGTCAAATAAACTTAGAATCAACTTAGGTTAGACTGAGTAGATTCAAATAATGATCCTGGATTAAGTCATGTTTAAGTTATGTCAGACTTCTTTAAAGTTTAAAATAATGATCCTAGATTAGACATGAATAGATCCTTTTTAAACTTACTCCCAAATTTGAGGTTGAGTATCAAATTGGGCTGATTTGAGTTATCTTGATATAGCTCAATTTAACCCAGAGATTGGGCTAATCTGGATTAACACGAGTTAGGTCAGGTTAGCCTAGTGGTTTCATTTTATTGGGCTAACCTGAGTTAAGTCATGTTGACCTACTATTTTAGTTGATTTGGGTTAACCCAAGTTTGGTGGTTGACCAAGTGATTTGGCTGATTTAGGATAACCCGCGTTAGGTCGGGTTAACCCAGTGTTTTAGCTAATTTTGGGTTTACCGGAGATAGGTTCGGTCGATCCTATGATTTGGTTGATTTGGGTTAAAGAGAGTTAGGTCAGGTTGACCTGATGAGTTGGTTAATTTTGGTTAACTCGAGTTAGGTCTGGTTGACTCGATGTTTCAGTTGATTTGGGTTAACCCGAGCTAGGTTTGGTTGACCCAACATTTAGTTTATTTGGGTTGACCAGAGTTTGCTCAGGTTGACCTGGTAATTTAGTTGTTTTAAGTCTAAACTGAATTAGACTCAAGATTTAGGGTTAGGTTCAAGTTAAGTTGAACATAGGTTTAAGGTTTAGGTTGGGTTTAATATGGGTTAGACCCAACATTTAGGGTTAGCTTCAAGTTAGGTTGAACTAGGTTTATGGTTTAGGTTGGTTCTAGTGTGGGTTAGACCCAAAATTTAGGGTTAAGTTGGGCTTTTGATGGATAAACCTAACATTTTGGGTTAAGTTGGTTTAAGGTGGATAAACCTAACATTTTAGCTTTAAGTTGGGTTTAAGGTGGACAAGCCCAACATTTTAGGGTTTAGTTTGGTTTAAGGTGGATAGACCCAACACTTAGGGTTTAGTTGGGTTTAAGGTGGATAGACCCAACACTTAGGGTTTAATTGGTTTAAGGTGGCAAACCCAACACTTGGGGATTATTTGGGTTTAAGGTGGATAAACCGAACATTTTAGAGTTATGCATGGTTTAAGGTGGATAAACCCAATACTTATGATTTAGGTTAGTTCAAACTAAAATGAGCTAAGCCAAGCCAGAGGTTCAGACTTAACTACACTTGGGTTGAATCTAATTGGGAGTTCGTCTAGGTTAAACCGAATTGGGTAAACCTAACCTAGATCGAAGTTTAAATGAAGCTAAAACCTTGGTCATAGGAGTGTTTTCATGGTTAAGAGGATGACTGATGTTATGCATGTAAGACCCTTGTTTTAAAGTTTTAATTTAGCTTAAGGAACAATTTGAGCCAAAAATCAAATTTTTATTTTTTACATTTTTACCCTAGGATTTCTAATTTTTCATTTTTGGGTTTTCAAGGGTGGAAACCATTACTTTAGCAATTAAAATTTAATACCCTAAATTTCCTAACCAATTCCCATTTTAATTTCTAATTTTTTAGATTTTTCATAATTATTTTTCAAAATAATTACAAAATTTGTGGATATTGGTTATTTTCATTTTAGGTACATTCCTTAACCTTGAAAAAATTAGAAAACATTCCCAAGGATGGGGGGAATAATCCCTGCNGGTACATTCCTTAACCTTGAAAAAATTAGAAAACATTCCCAAGGATGTGGGGAATAATCCCTGAAAATTTCATAATTTTTTTTATTTATATTTAATTTTTAATAATTAAAATACTCCAAATAGTATTTTAATTAAGTATAAGTTATTTTTTTTTCAATTTTACTTTCATTTTTTTCTCATTGGTTTACAGTGTACAGTGATATTTTCTTTTATTTTTGTGATTTTTCTACACAAAAATATGATTTTTTGAAGTTTATTAGGGTTTTTTAATTTAATTAATTTAAAACTTTCATTTTATCTACTTATCTGACGCGGCGATGCGTCATTCATTGGATGCTCTTAAGGCTTGCGCAGCGCATTTTGATTGGAGGCTCATTTATATGTTGTCGTCCCAGGTGGCATCGACCTGAAGCTCCCTTCCTCTATAGTTTTGTGATATGAGTCGATCACAACTTTCCTTTTCTAATACACAAAAATATACAACATCTGTTCATCGTCCCCACGAGACGATGAGTTGAGCACCATTCTCAATCAAAACCTAATTTCTACCTCATTTCTCATGAAATTTCAAGAGATTTGATCCTAAGGCTTCATCAAACCTATAAAAACACATCTATAAAAGTTATCAAGCATGGTGTAATGATTTCTTTCATAAAAACCAGACCCGAAGCAAATTTTAGGTTTCTTAATCAATACCTAGTCCTAAGAGGTTTAGCCTTGATTGGGTTTGGCAAACACCATTGTTTTGACACATGAAGCTTTCTTTCAAATCAGTTTGGATAGAAAACGGGTCTACCTATGATCTAGAATAAATGGTTGCTTGTTTGGTCTTAGAATAGATTAGAGGCTACAAGAAGGCTTTTCTTAGCTACTGGGCATGCCATGATAGATGTTAAAAAAGGAGAACTAACTATACATTTGAATAATTAGGAGGTTACTTTGAATGTGTTAACAAATTTGAAATATCCTTTTAAAGTAAATGATTATGCTTGTTTCAGTCATTTTCAAGAGACACATGAAATTAAATCAATAGAGCTTCAAGTAGATGAAGAAAAAGTGAGTGAATCAATATATAAGAGAGGTTTATTGATAGATAATTCTGACACAAGAATTATCAGGGAGATATTTGAAATAATTGATATAACTTGAAATTTTAAACCTTTGGCTCCTTCTATTAAGGGAAGCCCCTGAACTAGAAATGAAGGTGCTTCTTAAATATCTCAATTGTGCTCATTTGGGAAAGTCATCTACATTTCCAGTTATCATATCCTTAGGTTTAACTGATTCACAAGAAGAACAATTGTTGAATGTTCATATGACCTACAAGAAAGCTTTTGGTTGTATAATTGTAGACATAAAAGGAATTAGCACCTCTATATGTATGCATAGAAGTTTAATTGAAGATAATCATATATCTAGGGTGGATCTTCCAAGGAGATTAAATCATGAAATGAAAGACGTAGTAAGAAAAGAATATTAAAATGGCTTAATGTTATTATAATAAGCCCTATTTATGATTGCACCTGGGTTAGTCTCATCAATTGTGTGCCAAAGAAAGGGGGAGTGACAGTTGTAGCAAATTAGCATAATAAATTAATTCCCACCAGAAATGTCACCGAGTGGAGAACATGTATTAACTATAAAAAAATAAATGCTCTACAAGGAAGATTACTTCCCTTTAACTTTTTTTGTTCAAATGTTGGATACGCTAGCTGTCCATTCATGCCAATGCTTTATAGAAGGATACTCTGAATATCATCAGATACCCATAGCTCCGGAGGATCAAGATAAAACTACATTTACTAATCTTTATGGGATTTTTGCTTTTTGAAGAATGTCCTTTAGGTTTTGTATATTTAATGATCTGATTGAGAAAGGGATCGAGATATTCATGGATGATTTCTCAGTGCTTGGACTTTCATTTGAAATTTTTCTAGAAAATTTAGCTAATATGCTAAAATGCTATGAAGAAATAAATATTTTTCTCAATTGAGAGAAATGCCAATTCATGGTCACTAAAGGAATGGCACTCGTTCATAAAATTTCTAAAAGAGATATGAAAATGGAACCCAAAAAAATTCAAAAGATAGAACGACTTCCATCCTCTATTAATGTGAGGAGAATTAGGAGTTTTTTAGGACATGTAGGCTTCTACAGATGTTATATTAAAGATTTTTCAAAAATCTCTAAACCTCTATGTCATCTTTTGGAAAAATATGTTCAATTTAACTTTGATCATGAATGCTTGGTCACTTTTAAAGTTTTAAGGAAAAAATTAATCATTGTGTCTATTATGGTTTCACTAGATTAGGAAAGAACTTTTGAATTAATGTGTGAAGCTAGTAACTATCTAATGGAGCAGTGTTAAGCCAAAAACATGATAAGACATTTAGATTCATATATTATGCTAGTAAGACTCTTAATGACGCTCAAATTAATTGCACTACTACTATTTAAAAATAGTTATTAGCAATAGTATATGCTATGGATAAATTTGGGTCTTACTTGATAGAGACTAAATGTGTTGTATATATTAACCATGCTACTATTCAATATCTGATGTTTAGGATGGATGCAAAGCCTATGGTGAGTTCTATGACTCATGAGCCACAATGGAGAACAAAAATCAAGTGATTTTGATCTTTATGTTCTCCAAATTAAATATTTTAAGTAAATTGGGGTTTGCTCAAAACAGTGACGTCTTGATTTTTAAAAATCATGAAATTATTTCCTAAGGCTACTCTAGCCATAGAAAAGTCATATGAATTTTTGTAAAATTTTCTAAGCCACATATTTTCTATAATTATTTGAATGAGACATGAATATTTGTAGAATTTTCTAAAGCACATGCAATTTTCTATAATTATTTGAACAGAAAGTGCTGAATATTTGTAGAATTTTCTAAAGCACATGCAATTTTCTATAATTATTTGAACAGAAAATGAATATTTGTAGAATTTTCTAAACTACATGCAATTTTCTATAATTATTTGAACAGAAAATGCATATGCAATTTTCTATAATTATTTGAATAGAAAATGCATAAAAACTTAGAAAATTAAGATCTCTATTTTCTATAATTATTTGAATGAGACATGAATATTTGTAGAATTTTCTAAAGCACATGCAATTTTCTATAATTATTTGAACAGAAAGTGCTGAATATTTGTAGAATTTTCTAAAGCACATGCAATTTTCTATAATTATTTGAACAGAAAATGAATATTTGTAGAATTTTCTAAACTACATGCAATTTTCTATAATTATTTGAACAGAAAATGCATTAAAACTTAGAAAATTAAGATCTCTGTATAGAGATCTCCTATGTCTTTGGAAAAATGCTCAAATTGTTCTAGAAAAATTAAGATCTGTCTATGAATCTCATATGCAATTTTCTATAATTATTTGAACAAAAAATGCTTAAGAACTTAGAAAATTAAGATTTCTATCTAGAGATCTTCCTAGTCTTTGGAAAAATACTCAAATTGTGCATCTAGACAGAGGCTACAATATATAAAAATTTTGGGTCAAGATGATATGGAAAAATGCTCAAATTGTGCACCTAGACAGAGGCTACAACATATAAAAATTTTGGGTCAAGGTGATATCTCAACATGAATGGAGAATTGAAAAATCATATAAAAATTTGGGGTCAAGGTGATAATCCAATATGAATGGAGAATTGAAAAACTCCTAACACATAAAAATTTGGGATCAAGGTGATAATCCAATATGAATGGAGAATTGAAAAACCCCTAACCCGAATTCATTTTTTAAAAATAATTTATGCATCAAATTAAGGTGAAAATAATTTCACATGGTTCTCCTCTGTTCATTGAGCAAGATGGTATNGTGTAGGTTGGGATTAAGATTTGTCCTGGTTTTGATCAAAAATTCAAGCTCAAAATTGGATTGCCATGGTGGATTTGAGAGAGGGAAATGGATTGCAATGCACTAAGGGTCTCTTAGGGAAGCTCTCCGAGGGGTTTGGAAGGCCTCAATGAAAATTTTTTACCACACCCTATTCATGGTCGTGGGGGTGGATTTTATAGAAATTGGCTAAGGGAAGGCATAGCTGGCCAATGGAGGGGTTAGCCCCACTGCTTAGGTGTCAAGCAAAGGATCTCTCAGCTCAATTTGGGCTGAGGTGGCTTCTTGGCATGAGTTTGAGTATTAGTCATGTGGGGGCTCACGGTTTTGGGCTTTTGCTTGAGTTAAGGTGGCTAACCAAGGGTAGGATCATGGTTAAAGCTTATAATGATCAGTAAAAATGGCACCATAGGGTATGGACATGTGTTATG
>JXCR01142733.1:2662-12975 GCA_002079205.1 Phalaenopsis hybrid cultivar | reverse complement strand
ATATATATATATATATATATATATATATTAATTAAAATACGATTTACTCGCGCGCTGCGACACGACAAAAATGAGTGTCCTCCCTGGGCAAAATTGACGTTTCGGACGCGTCGGCGTAGTCCGTTTCGTCATCCAGGGTCGCTCGGACGACGTCGTCGACAATCGAGTCGAAAACGCGCCGAAATTCAAATTTCACAAAATTTTGATCTGCGATCGATCGTCTCAAAAGGTTTACTCGAGCCCTCGACAAATAATAGTGCAAGCGATGCGAATTGCGGCGATCGGACACGTCGACTGTCCGAATTGCGAAGCTTCGTGAGCGCGGGAGTGCAAATTGTGTAGAAGGCCACCCTAAGGCTCAAAAAGGTCTTACAGGAATCCCTTTTGGGTTTCCTCATGTCGGTTTCATTCTTCTAAGTGCTAGAAGTCGATACCACACACGTGAAGCTCCAAAAGAGGACGGAAGTAGGTCAGACTAAAACGAGGCGGGTCCCACTTCTAAGGTTCTGAGATAGCAAAGGGAGATCCCTAAGGCTAGATCCTAAACCCTAAGAGGAAGACTAGACCTCACAAAAAAAAGACGGAAACGGGTCGAACTAAAACGAGGCGGGCACCACTTCTAAGGTTCTAAGATAGTCGCAGAGGAAATAGGTCGAACTAAAACGAGGCGGGCACCACCTCTAAGGTTCTAAGATAGTCGCAGGAATCCCTAAGGCTAGATCCTAACTCCTACGAGAAATACTAGACCTCACGAAAAATGAGGTCAACAGATGGACCCCCAATAGGTGTGGTGTGCCCGACGAGCACACCGCGCGTATTGGTGTTAACTGAAAGGATCAACGAAACCAATACGAAAGTCTAGGCCAACATGCCTAGAACAAAGCGTAGAAATGAGTGATAACAACATATCCACTGGGGATTAGAAGATGGATTCGAGGCTATCGAGCTTCGAGTGTAGATTTCAGACTCGTGCTAGGATTTAGTGCTGAAAAGGGAGTAGGGCGGAGGCCTACGGTCCCGAGGGAGTAGAACACAGGTCTACAATCCCGGAGGGTATCAGTGGGGTATATCGGTGGGAGTAGGGCACAGGCCTACTGTCCCGAGGGAGTAGAACACAGGTCTACGATCCGAGAGGGTATCAGTGGGGTATATCGGTGGGAGTAGGGCACAGCCCTACGGTCCCGAGGGAGTAGAAAACAGGTCTACGATCCTGGAGGGTATATCGGTGGGAGTAGGGCACAGACCTACGGTCCCGGAGGAAGTAGAACACAGGTCTACGATCCCGGAGAATATCGGTGGGAGTAGGGCACAGGCCTACGGTCCCGGAGGGAGTAGAACACAGGTCTACGATCCCGGAGAATATCGGTGGGAGTAGGGCACAGGTCTACGGTCCCGAGGGAGTAGAACACAGGTCTACGTTCTCGGAGTATATCGGTGGGAGTAGGGCACAGGCCTACGGTCCCGGAGGAAGTAGAACACAGGTCTACGATCCCGGAGTATATCGGTGGGAGTAGGGCACAGGCCTACGGTCCCGGAGGGAGTAGAACACAGGGCTACGATCCCGGAGAATATCGGTGGGAGTAGGACACAGGCCTACGGTCCCGGAGGGAGTAGAACACAGGTCTACGATCCCGGAGAATATCGGTGGGAGTAGGGCACAGGCCTACGGTCCCGGAGGGAGTAGAACACAGGTCTACGATCCCGGAGTATATCGGTGGGAGTAGGGCACAGGCCTACGGTCCCGGAGGGAGTAGAACACAGGTCTACGATCCCGGAGTATATCGGTGGGAGTAGGGCACAGGCCTACGGTCCCGGAGGGAGTAGAACACAGGTCTACGATCCCGGAGTATATCGGTGGGAGTAGGGCACAGGCCT
The DNA here is from genome assembly GCA_002079205.1 of Phalaenopsis hybrid cultivar. Taxonomy (NCBI): domain Eukaryota; kingdom Viridiplantae; phylum Streptophyta; class Magnoliopsida; order Asparagales; family Orchidaceae; genus Phalaenopsis; species Phalaenopsis hybrid cultivar. Next base: position 11,100 of record JXCR01142733.1, on the reverse strand, counting down.
ACGGTCCCGGAGGGAGTAGAACACAGGTCTACGATCCCGGAGTATATCGGTGGGAGTAGGGCACAGGCCTACGGTCCCGGAGGGAGTAGAACACAGGTCTACGATCCCGGAGTATATCGGTGGGAGTAGGGCACAGGCCTACGGTCCCGGAGGGAGTAGAACACAGGTCTACGATCCCGGAGTATATCGGTGGGAGTAGGGCACAGGCCTACGGTCCCGGAGGGAGTAGAACACAGGTCTACGATCCCGGAGTATATCGGTGGGAGTAGGGCACAGGCCTACGGTCCCGGAGGGAGTAGAACACAGGTCTACGATCCCGGAGTATATCGGTGGGAGTAGGGCACAGGCCTACGGTCCCGGAGGGAGTAGAACACAGGTCTACGATCCCGGAGTATATCGGTGGGAGTAGGGCACAGGCCTACGGTCCCGGAGGGAGTAGAACACAGGTCTACGATCCCGGAGTATATCGGTGGGAGTAGGGCACAGGCCTACGGTCCCGGAGGGAGTAGAACACAGGTCTACGATCCCGGAGTATATCGGTGGGAGTAGGGCACAGGCCTACGGTCCCGGAGGGAGTAGAACACATGTCTACGATCCCGGAGTATATCGGTGGGAGTAGGGCACAGGCCTACGGTCCCGAAGGAGTAGAACACAGGTCTACGACCCCGGAGAATATCGGTGGGAGTAGGGCACAGGCCTACTGTCCCGAGGGAGTAGAACACAGGTCTACGATCCCGGAAAATATCGGTGGGAGGAACAAGGCCTACGGTCCCGAGGGAGTAGAACACAGGTCTACGATCCCGGAGAATATCGGTGGGAGTAGGGCACAGGCCTACTGTCCCGGAGGGNTCCCGGAGTATATCGGTGGGAGTAGGGCACAGGCCTACGGTCCCGGAGGGAGTAGAACACAAGTCTACGATCCCGGAGTATATTGGTGGGAGTAGGGCACAAGCCTACGGTCCCAAGGGAGTATGGCACAAGCCTACGGTCCCGAGGGAGCAAAACACAGGTCTACGATCCCGGAGAAGGAAAAGTGAGTAATGGGTGCAAGAAACGCGGAGGGTTTTGTGACGTGAGAGGGACGCGGAACGTATGTGGAGAAAGCAGAATGTGAGTGAAACGTGGAAGATTTAGTGAAGTGAGGACGCGGGGCGTGAGGGAAACGTGAAAGATTTAGCGGAGTGAAGATGTGGAATGTGAGGAAAACGTGAAAAATTTTGTGAAGTGAAGATGTGGGACGTGAGGGAAACGTGAAAGATTTAGTGAAGTGTGGGCGTGGAACGTGAAGGAAACGTGAAAGATTTAGTGAAGTGTGGAACGTGAAAGATTTAGTTATCACTTTTTNTATATCGGTGGGAGTAGGGCACAGGCCTACGGTCCCGGAGGGAGTAGAACACAGGTCTACGATCCCAAAGTATATCTGTGGGAGTAGGGCACAGGCCTACGGTCCCGAGAGAGGAAATGTGAGTGGTGGATGTGAGGATCGCGGAGGGTTTTGTGAAGTGAGGAAGACGCGGAACGTACGTGGAGGATGCAAAATGTGAGTGAAACGTGGAAGATTTTGTGAAGTGAAGATGTGGAACGTATGTGAAGAATGCATAATGTGAATGAAACGTGCAGGCCTCTATGAAGTGAAGACGTGGAATGCGAAGAAGACATGCAGGATTCTGTGAAGTGAGGACGTGGAGCGTGAGGGAAACTTGAAAGATTTAATTATCACTTTTTTTCATTTTTATAGATTTTATTATCATAATATATTATTAGGTTTGGATTTTACTTATATAATTAAGTTTTCTTCATGTCGTTCTTTGTTCGTTATAGGTTAGAACCACCGTGTGGTCATGCTGTTTTTCATCATACGCACAGAAAGACAACTCAACAAACATGTCGAAATTCAAAACAAGCTTCATTGAATCTTCTTCCAAATCGTGTAATACAACTGATCATATGTTGGAACTGCCCAAAACAATATGCTGAGTACATCCATGCAAGAACTGTAGTAGCACATATCACATCACTTCCGTTCTGATGTCGTGCAAAAAGGTAGCAAGTATCTTCTATCCTTCGATGCCAGCTCGTGATCAAGCTAATCTTCTAAGCCACGCTTCGGGGTAAGAATCTTTTCGCGTATACTTAGAGGTACAACCATCTCACAACTAGTACGGGCGTAATTCCTCCAATTCTAAATCTGGCTGAAACTCGTATGGCACCTTGCTATCGTCCATCCTTCTCAAAGTAACAGAAACCCTGCGATGCGACACTCCTGGGATGCAATGCTTCGCCAAGTCTGCTCCATTTCCTTTCAAAATCAGAACTGAACCCACTGGCAGCGGAATCTCGACCGACCCTCTGAATTCTCCAGGTCCCAGAATGTCAATTTCTCTTCCAAATAGAATGTTGCTCTTGCTCATGAAGGACACCGTACAGAAAGGTCTGACAAAGTCGTGGTGATCTATGTGGGGCGGAATGCAGTCTCCTTCCTCGTAGATATTAATAATATAACTATTCAGGATGCAATCTGCAGGCAGGATGCTCCATCTTACCATTCTTTTGATCATTCTTTTTATCTCGAAAGGCAAAGGGTCCACCTCGTCATGTCTCAAGATACCCGGGGGATTCCCCAGCCTATCCCTTGCGAAGTTGTAGCAGCAACCACATTGAATTGTAATTCGTCCTTTGCCCCTCATCCATTTCTGCGGCTCTGAGTACGTCTTCTTCATTAATAATCTAGCACGACTTCTGTCTCGCAAGTCAAACACACAATCCAGAATTCTCCTCTCATCTCTTTCAGAGAAAACTCCTGCATGCAATTCCAAACCCTCCAAGATGTTGACAGACTTTCCTCGGATTTCCTCGTAGAATTGAAATTCTTGCTTTCTGACTCTGCTCATTCTTTCAAGCTCGATTGCAGGAATCCTTTGCACGTGTCGGGGCTGCTCCCCTGTCCAGAACTGCGGCGTCTGAGCGAATCTTGGGACGTACGACTCGACTTCTGGAAGTTCGACATTTCTCAATATCATGCTTGCAGCGGTGTATTCTTCGAATGTCCCGTAGCGCTCCAGGTGTAGAACATTACACTCGGGCATTCTGTAAATGCCCCGACTGTTGACGTCCGTCTCGGGATCTCTACATTACACATCGGACATCCCGGGCAAAGCTCGTCGGGAACCCCTGATTGTGTAGACTCCACACCAAGCCCAATCTTGCTTTCGGCGACTGGCGGACTAGTGGTAGTCTCCCCTAGGTTATGGTCGTAGACCCTCTTCTCAGAAATCGGGGTAAGTGTTGTTTCTACCTCCCTTGCAGGTTTTCTTTCCAGGCGAACGAAGGCTCTGTGTTTGCGGCGATTGGCATTTCGACGTTGTGTCCTTCTCAGTGGCGCGTCAGGAATTCTATCAACAAAAGCACCGACCAAGCCTCCTGTCGGTATGGTGATCATCGATTGCAACTGACTAGTCCCCTCAACCGGATACTGTATTCTTTCCACTTTCTGTCTCTTCAAGGAGGAGTCTTCCCTGACACCAATTTTAAGTAGTGACGGTAACCCTTCTGTCTCCCGGCGGCTGACGATGTCTATCAGAGGACCCTCGTATTCAACGTTGACCTGACTGTAGTCCAAGTCAAAGTTCACAACGCCACCCTGAGCTGCCTTTTCTTTATTCAGTGCGAGATTTAAGCCGTCTTTAAAAGAGAAGATCAACCTCGAACTTGACATTTTCCTTGCAAAAAGACAGGAAAACATCAGCGTGCCGAAATCCCAAAACGAACAAGAACAACAGAGCATTATTAAATAGATTTTAGAATTGTGAACGTGCAAACATTTTTTTTTTTTTAATTTAAATTGGTGGAATTTAGAACGAAAGTGAGGAAGGTGAAAGTGCAAAATCAAATTTTCATTTCATTAAGATTAATTTTATTACAAAATTTTGGGACCCAGTCACAGACACTAGCCGAACAACCACACCCCAGACCAAACATTATTTCCAGAGTTTCACTCCGAGGAATGTTAAGCTGCGTAATAGGTCTTCAAGTATCGCCCATTGACCGGCAACATAGGCCTTTCGCCTCGAAAGTCCACTAGCTGGTAAGATCCTCCTGAATAGACCTTTTCCACGACGAATGGTCCCTCCCAGGTTGGTTCAAACTTTCCACCTATCTTGCGGTGTGCAAGAATAGGTCTCCTGAGAACAAGTACGAGATCACCAATTTTGAACGTCCTAGGGCGGACCAGCTTGTCGTGAGCGTGCGCCATTCTTGCCTGATAAAGTTCTAGATTCTGCTGCGCTTCTAATCGTTTTCCTTCGAGACTCTCCAACTCTGCAAGTCTGAGCTTGGCGCTGTCTTCTGTTGTAATCTGATTAGCGACGGCTATTCTAAGAGACGGTAGCTGAACCTCTAACGGAAGTACGGCCTCGGACCCATAGACGAGCGCATACGGTGTACACTGGGTAGGAGTTCTGAATGTCGTCCGGTAGGCCCACAAAGCTTCTAACAACTTCTCATGCCAACCTCTCTTGTTCTCGTCCAACGTCTTCTTCAAAATCTGCACGAGCGTCTTATTGAAGGCCTCGGCTAATCCATTCGCTCTGGGATAATAAATCGTGGAGTATCTCCAATCTATCCCATGTCGTCTGACGAAGCTGTTGATCTTAGTACTTTTATACGCTGACCCGTTGTCGGAAATCACTCTGCGCGGAACACCAAAGCGGTAGACAATCTGGCTCTTGAAAAACTGAAGAACGTGCTGAGCTGTAACTTCACGTAACGGTACTGCCTCTGCCCATTTAGAGAAGTAATCCGTAGCTGCGAGAATGAATCTATGTCCCTTTGAAGATGGAGGGTCTATCGGACCCACTATATCCGTGCCCCAACACTCGAATGGCCACGAAGCGACGGTCGGGTGTAACACATTCGGAGGTTGGTGCAAGACCACTCCGTGCACCTGACACAGGTGACACTTTCTAGCGGTATCCATGCAATCCGTTAAAATTGCCGAGCAATAGTATCCGAGTCTTTTAATCTTCATTTTCATTTTCGGCCCTGACTGGTGCGCTCCACACAATCCGGCGTGTACTTCTTTAACAATATCCTGTGCTTCGGTTGTGCTCAGGCATCTCAGCCACATCTGATTAAACGATCTCCTGTATAGGACATTATCTACCAAGGCATACGACAAGACTCTTCTTGTGATATGATATGCGGTTGACTTATGTTCTGACAATTTTCCCGTTTACAAATACTCTATTAAAGGCCTGCACCAGTCCTTGAGATTGTCTGTCACTGTAGCTACTATTTCTTCTTCCTTTCCGAGCATGTGCAAACTGTCGATGTCGATCTGTGACAAAATCTGACGTCCCTGTACTGTAATGTCGACGGAACCCTCTGGTGGACACGCCATTTCCTTAGCAAGTTTTGCTAGAGCGTCAGCCTGCGCGTTCTCTCCTCGAGGAATCTGATATAAAGTTACGCTAGGAATCTGTTCCAACAACTTCATCGCATATTGATGGTATTCTGCTAATCTCGGCTTTAAGATCCTGTACTGTCCAGCGACCTTTTGAATGACGAGTTGTGAATCGCCATAAATAACAATGTCTGTTATATCCATCGAGATTATCAATTCCAATCTGGTAATCAAGGCTTCATACTCTGCTTCATTATTCGTGCATGGCTCTGTCAAGTGATAAGAAAACCTTAACATTCTTTGGTTCGGCGTGACGAAAATCAAACCAATTTCTGCTTTACCCGGTATGACTGTTTGTAATCCTTTATCCTTCCTGGCTGACGAAGCCCCATCAAAATACATTTCCCAACGTCGAGTACTGGACGGCTCTGCTTGTAGTATCTGTTCATCTGGTAGCTCATCATCGAGAGGGGACCCAGCTGGGAGTGGGTGTGCTGCGAGGAAATCTGCTAAAATCTGTCCCTTGATAGCGCGAAGGGGAACAAAAGTTATATCGAATTGCAATAAAATCATCGACCACCTTGCTAAACGTCCGGAAAGTGTTGGTCGGGTCATCAAATATTGCAGTGGATTAACTTTCGAAATAAGGGTGACCCTATGAGAAAGCATGTAATGTCTGAGCTTCTGGGCGGCGAAATTAAAGCTAGACAATGTTTCTCAATAGAAGGATACTTTACCTGCGTCGGTATTAGACGTCGACTCAAGTAGTAGAGTGTGTTTTCCTTACCCTCGTCATTGACTTGAGCTAACAGAGCTCCGAGAGAGTCGTCTAATGCCGTGGTATAAAGTATCAACGGTTTTCCCGGGATAGGGGCTGCCAAAACAGGAGGTGTCATTAAATATCGCTTAACGTCCTCAAAAGCCCGCCGACATTTTTCTGCCCAAACGAATTTGGTGTCCTTTTTAATTAATGCCGAAAAGGACTGACACCTACCTGAAAGATTAGAAATAAAGCGTCTTAGATATGTCAATTTTCCTTGAAAGGAACGTAGTTGTTTCAAGGTTTTGGGAGGAGGCATTTCCAAGATAGCTTTAATCTTATATGGATCAATCTCGATTCCCCGATAACGGACAACGAATCCTAAAAATTTCCCGAAGGTGACACCGAAGACACATTTCAAAGGATTCATTTTAAGATTGTATTGTCGTAATCATTCAAAAACGACCCTCAAATCATACCAGTGACTTATTCGCTGCTTGCTCTTGATGACCAGGTCATCCGCGTAGCACTCCACTTGGTTGTGGATGAGGTCATCAAAGATCCTCATCATAGCTCGTTGATAAGTTGCTCCAGCGTTCTTCAGCCCGAATGACATCACTGTGTAGCAAAAAATTCCAATAGGCGTCCTGAAAGCTGTAAGTGCTGCGTCTGCTGGAGCCATCTTGATCTGATTATAACCTGACGATCCATCCATAAAGGAGAAAATCTCATGTGTTGACGCAATGTCCACCATTAACTCTGGTATCGGTAGTGGGAATTCATCCTTTGGACACGCTTTATTTAAATCTCTAAAGTCAACACATACTCGAATTTGTCCATTCTTCTTCTTAACTGGCACAACGTTGGCTAGCCACGTGGGGTATTGCTCCTCTCGCACGAAGTTAGCGTCTATCAACTTTTTCACCTCGGCGATGACTTGTTGCTCTATTTCGAGACGCATTCTCCTGGGAGCCTGTTTTACTGGGGTTATACTCTTGTCCACTCCCAGCCTATGAACTGCTATCTCTGAAGATAATCCTGGCATTTCATCATAGCTCCAAGCGAAGCAATCCTTGTATTCTAACAATAACTTGATCAAATCCGTAGCTTCCTCCTTGTTGAGCAGGGAACTTATAAAGGTAGGTCGGGGCTGCTCCTCAGTCCCGAGGTTAACTTCCCTTAATTCATCGAATGTTGACTTGATTTCTTCCTCCAATTCTGGTGGAGCGTCGTCTATTGGAGAGTCTTCAAAGTCATTTTCCACATCGAGACAATCCTCCTCTAACTTGCTAGTAACAACCATGCAAAATTCCGAATCATCGACTAGTCCTATCGTACCAAACCCGAGACCTTCCTTTGAATTGAGAGTTCGACCTTTAACATTCCATAATTTCTCAAATAGTCGTAGTTTATCCTTCGGCATTTGCTTCGGTACGTATCCCTGTTGAATTAACTTTTGTACGCATGGAGAAAAGTAACCAAATGGTAGTTCCATTAATTCATTAGAATCACCCTCCTCCAAATTTTACATGATTTTTCAAAGTAAGGGAAGGAGAAACACGGTAAAACTTGATCGGTTTGAAACCAACACCCCGAACTTCCTTGACATCTAAACTCTCGATCCTTTGAGGGTGAATCAAAGTAAGAGTCATGGCATGCACGTAGTGGTTAATCCGATCATACATCGATTCATATTCACTTTTCTCGATGTCTTCCAAATAAATTTCAAACTGTGGCTTCTTCTGTTTTATCACCATCGCTTCTTCATCCGACTTTCCTTCGTCAGAACTTTCTTCCACCTCAATGCTGATGGTCGGCTTAGTCCATTCAGCGGTCGTGTTGATTCTTCCTCGCCCAAGTCCCCGACCTCGATCTCGGGTCCATGGGGTAAAAGAACCTCTACCAGCTCCTTGCGGAGGAGTGGCAGTGGATTGTTGAAGCGGAGCTGAACAATTTTGCTCTTGTGATCCTTTTGAATCTTCCGTCTTATGTGGCACAACTTCTCGAGAAAAGACTGTTTTCTTCGGAGGAACATAATAGGCGGCGTCTTCGTAGATGCCTACTTCATGAATTGAAAATGATTGTAAATTCCCTTTGATGCAATTCTCTTGTCCTTCTTTACAATACTTGATGCACTGATGAAGAGATGACGGAACCATGTTATGCTCGTGAATCCACGGTCGACCAAGCAAAGCATTGAACGAAGTTTCCGCGTCGATGATATGAAATTTAGCAGTTGTTACTAGCTCTCCTACCTTCATTAGTAGTGTAATCGAC
>JXCR01142729.1:161757-174522 GCA_002079205.1 Phalaenopsis hybrid cultivar | reverse complement strand
TGCAAATGTGCTTGGATTTGGCAAAGATATCTTAAGCATGTGCATTTTTTGAAATAAGATCCATTAAATTGGGGGACCTTTGGTTCATGGCTTGTTTTAGGTGGTTTGATGGTGTNTTGTGTATGGTTTCGAAGTCGCTTCGAGACAAGACTCGTCTTCCTTGCACCGTGACTTTGATGGAATCCTCCAGAGGACACACCATTTCCTTAGTGAGTTTTGCTAAAGCGTCGGCATGAGCATTATCTACCCGAGGAATCCGGTAGAAAGTCACCTCAGGAATCTGCTCCAGGAGCTTCATTGCATACATATGGTATTCTGCTAATCTTGGTTTTAGAATTTTGTATTGTCCGGCGATTTGCTGGATGAGAAGTGAGAGTCACCATAAATGTCAATCGAGTTGAGAGGCACCATAAATGACAATGTTCGTTATATCCATTGAAATCGCCAACTCCAATCCGGTGATTAAGACAATGTTCTTTATATCCATCGAAATTGCCAATTCCAATCCGGTGATTAAGGCTTCATATTCTTGTCATTGTTGGTACATGGCTCCGTCAGGTGGTACGAAAACCTCAACATACTCTTATCTGGCGTAACAAAGATCAAACCCCGTTAGGTGGTACGAAAACCTCAACATACCCTTATCTGGCGTAATAAAGATCAAACTGATCTCTGCCTTGCCCGGTGTAACTGTGTCTGATCCCTTGTTTTTCCTGGCTGATGAAGCATCGTCGAAGTACATTTCAGCGCTGCGCACCGGAAAATTCCATCTATAGTATCTGCTCGTCCGGTAACTCGTCGTTGAGAGAGGACCAAACTGGCAGTGGGTGTGCAGCGAGAAAATCTGCTAAAATCTGTCCCTTAATAGCATGGAGGGGCATAAAAGTAATATCAAATTGCAATAAGATCATTGACCATCTTGTTAAACGTCTGGAGAGTGTTGGTCGGATCATCAAATATTGCAATGGCTTAACTTTTGAAATTAGAGTGATCTTATGAGAAAGCATGTAATGTCTAAGCTTTTGAGCGGCAAAAATTAGTGCTAGACAATGCTTCTCAGTTGCCGGATACCTTACCTCTGCCGGTATTAGACGACGACTCAAGTAGTAGAGAGCATTTTCTTTTCCCTCCTTATTGACTAGGGCTAGGAGACCAAGAGAGTCATCTAAAGTCGCGGTATAAAGTATCAACGGTTTCCCTGGGATAGGGGCTGCCAAGACAGGAGGTGTCATTAAATATTGTTTAACGTCCTCAAAGGCCCGTTGGCATTCTTCTTCTCACTTGGCGTCCTTTTTAATTAATGCCGAGAAAGGCTGACACCTACCTGAGAGATTAGAAATAAACTGTCTCAGATATGCCAACTTCCACTGGAAGGAACGTAACTATTTCAAGGTTCTAGGGGGAGGCATTTCCAAGATGGCTATAATCTTATCTGGATCTATCTCGATTCCCCGATGACAGACAATGAATCCTAGAAATTTCCCGGAGGTAACGTCAAAGGCGCACTTCAAGTGATTCATTTTAAGGTTATATCGTCGTAGCCGTTCAAACACAATCCTCAAATCATACAAATGGTTTATTTTTTGTTTACTTTTGATGACTAGATCATCCACGTAGCATTCTACTTTATTGAGAATGAGGTCATCAAAGATCTTCGTCATTGCACGCTGATATGTTGCTCCGCGTTCTTTAGGCCGAACGACAACACTATGTAGCAGAAGATTCCAATCGCTGTTCTGAAAGCTGTAAATACTGCATCCTCGGGAGCCATCTTGATTTGGTTATACCCCGACGATCCGTCTATGAAGGAGAAAATTTCATGTGTTGAAGCGATGTCCACCATCATCTCTGGTATAGGTAGGGGGAACTCATCTTTTGAATTTACATTCTTGTCCACCCCAAGTTTATAGACTGCAACCTCTGCTCATAGTCTTGGCATTTCATCATAGCTCCACACGAAGCAATCTTTGAATTCTGCTAATAGTCTGACCAGTTCTGCAGATTCTTCGTCATTAAGTAGAGAACTTATAAATGTTGGTCGGGGTCGTTCTTCAGTTCCGAGGTTAATCCCTTTCAATTCATCGATAGTGGATTTAATTTCTTCCTCAAACACTGGAGGAGCATCTCCTATTGGTTGATCAGCAGAGTCATCCTCTATATCGAGACAATCCTCTTCTGACTCACTAGTAACAATCATGCAAAATTCAGAATCGTCGACTGGTCCAACTATACCAAATCCGAGACCTTCTTTTGAATTGGGAGTTCGTCTTTTAGTATTCCACAATTTTTCAAAAAGTTGAAATTTATCTTTTGGCATTTGTTTTGGTAAGTGCCCTTGTTGAATTAACTTTTGAACACAAGGCGAGAAGTAACCAAAAGGCAATTCAATTAATTCATTAGCATCAACATCCAAATTTACATGTTTTTCAAGCTGAGTAGAGGTAGAAGCGCGGCAAAATTTGATCGGCTTTGAACTAACACTACGGACTGCCTTGACCTCTAAACTCTCGACCTTTTGAGGGAGAATCGGAGTGAGGGTCATAGTATGCACATAGTGGTTTATCCGATCATACATTGTTTCATAGTCATTTCTTTCTGTATCTTCTAGGGATATCTCGTACTGAGGCTTCTTCAGTTTGGTCATCATTACCTCTTCTTCAGAACTATCTTCATCACCAATGTTGATAGTTGGCCTAGTCCGTTCAACAATTAAATTGATCTTTCCTCGTCCGCGTCCCCGACCTCGACCTCGGGTGCGTGAACTAGAAGAACCTCCACCAACTCAGTGTAAGGGAGTGGTAGAAGGTTATTGAAGCGGAGTTGTATGGCCTTCTTTTTGTGATCCCTCTGAATCTTTGTCTTTGTTTGTCAAAATCTCGCGCGAGAAGGCAGTCTTCTTTGGAGGCGATAGTAGGCAGTGTCTTCGTGGATACCAACTTCATGCACTAAAAATGGTTGTAGATCTCCCTTGATGCAATTTTCTTGACCATCTTTGTGATTCTCACGCGAGAAGACAGTCTTCTTTGGAGGCGCGTAGTAGGCAGCATCTTCATGGATACAACCTTCATGCACTGAAAACGGTTGCAGGTCTCCCTTGATGCAATTTTCTTGACCATCTTTGCGGTATTTAATACACGGATGTAGGGATGACAGAACCATGTTATGCTCATGAATCCATGGTCGTCCCAACAAAGTGTTAAAAGAGGTCTCCAACCTTCATAAGTAATGAGATTGATCCAAGGGCCCATTCTCCCTTTTGGTTGAATCCTCTTAACATCATCTTATCGGGGATGAGCTCCTGAATGTTGAAGTCCAAATATGCTAATGTATTAGACTCATCAAGTTAAGAGATGCTCCAGGATCCACTAAAACTCTAGATAACACAAATCTGCCAATGTTGACAAAGATGTAGAGCGGACGGTTGTGGTCTGCGGTATCGAACAGCAAGTCTTCATCTATAAAGGTTACCCCTAACTGTTCTTTCAGCGAGCAATCTTCATCTGAGGATGTGCTAGCCAACTGAGTTAAGCAAATTTCTGGATCTAGCAAAGCTGTAACCAGAGACTCTCTCATGCTTTGACAGGATCAGAGCGTCGTAGATGCTTAGTCGAGCAGGCAACTTCCTAAGATGAGCTATCTATCAGAGCGTCGTAGATGCTTAGTCGGGCAGGCAACTTCTTAAGATGAGCTAGCACGTTGTAATCTAGTTTGTATGGTCCTCCAATTTTATCTTGATTATGCGGCTCTTCCACTGGCGGAGGTGGGGGTATCTCTTCTCAAGTCAATATCTGTTTTCCTTTGTCTGCTGGAGCTGTTCTTGGTGGTAATACATTTCCGCTCCTTAAGTTGACCTCTGTGACTTCTTCTTCTTGAGATATCATTGTTGAATCTTCTAGTATCCTTTCCTCTTCGTCGGTGGGATCTAAGTTGATGGCGAGCAGTGCACCGTGACGCTCGAGACTTGGCTCTTCATTATCAGTGTTGTCGTAAGCAATATCGTTGATGTCTTCTTTAGCCTTGACAACAAGTTCATCGAACTTAAGTACGATTTGAGGATCATTTTGGGGATCGAGATCGCAACCATCTTGGTCATATTCAGTCATGGAGGATCATTTTGAGGATCGAGATCGCAACTAGCTTGGTTATAATCAGTCACATTATTACCAAAGTACAATTTGAGGATCATTTTGGGGATCGTGATCGCAACTAGCTTGGTTATAATCAGTCACATTATTACCAGAAATAGTCAAAAAATCGAGATCGCAACCAGCTTGGTTATAATCAGTCACGTTATTACTAGAAATAGTCAAAACGTAGCCTGAATCACAACCATTATATTCATAAGACCCCGGAGGAACAAAAAGATAATCATACAAAGTCAAGGGTTCGAGGACTTTCTTCCCCGAATCCGAGACAACCAATCTAGTAGACGCAACCCCTATCCTACCCCCCGTGCTATTAATCTTGGCAGTGACGCTCTTCTTTTTCTTGTTCTTTATCCTGGATGATGAAGGATTTTCTGGTGAAATCTTCATCTCGGGCTCGGTATGTAGCTTGTTCAGTATCTTCTTGGACGATCTGCTCCATACCTCATTCCATCCTTCTTTAGTATTTTTAGAAGCTTGTTTTGATGAATCCTGCATTTGATTGAGGACCCTCTTGAGTTCAACCCAAGTTGTACTCCATCCATCTGTTCCGACATATGGATCGATTGGGGAGATTAGCTCAGCTGAAATCATGTTTACGGAACCTTTTCTGGTTCTCTCAAATATTCCTTCGAGATTGTAATATTCTCTTCCTTAAGGTTCTTCTCGAGCCAATCTTTAAAGATGAAACACTTATCAATAGTGTGCCCAAGCAACTGATGGTATGGGCAATAATTCTGTTCATTCTTCTTATCCACCTCTTTGAGTTTCTTCGGATCAGGCAATTTGAATTCTGATTTCTTCATCAAACTTTTGAATATCGTAGGTATAGCTTCATCTTTGAAGGAATAAACAACTTTCTGTCGCTCCAACATCGATATTCTCCTACCCGTTGTTCGGGGTGATCCCTCCTGAGACGGTCGTTGGTTGGATTGCCTGCTCTGTTTCTGAGAGTACGGTGATGAGGATTGCTGATGATCTTCTGCATATATCTTTATCGGCTGCTTTCCTTTGTCGACAGTTGCGACTACCTCTGATTTCTTTTCAAATACTCTGGTTACCTTAGCCTTTTCATGTGGCTCCATGTGCTTCATTTCTTCTTGCAGACTGCTGGCTTTACTGAGTAGCTTCTCAAAGGATTTGATGGTGAGTCCCTTAAGAACGAAAGCTACTGGCCCATGAATGTTTTTGAGTAGAATCTCAATTGCTTGATGTTCCTGTAGCTGAGGTTCCCATTTCATGCTAAGGTTTCTCCATCTCAAAATATAGTCTGTCAAGGTTTCACTAGGCTTCTGCTTCTCCATCATGAGTTCTCCAATAGACACATGATGCTGCGCCCCAGCAAATCTTTTCACAAATAACTGTTCCAACTTAGAAAATGTTTTAACTGACCCGTTGGGCAGGTTAGCGTACCAGTCGAAAGTGATCCCTGACAAGCTACTAACGAACTGCTGGCAGAGTAGAGCTTCGCTATTCCTTGTGTTTCCACAATTGGCTCGAAAATGTGCTATGTGTTGTCTGGGATTTCCAGTCCCATCGAATATCTTGAATTTCGGGGTTACAAATCCCTTAGGGAAAGGGACAGCATCAAATTCCTCCGGGTAAGGTCTACCCTTTAAAATTGATGCACCGCCCTTGGACTGGGCTAAGGCATCCTGTACTTGCTCAAACATTTGTTTGAACTCATTTTCTGGCATNCCTCCCTTCTTTCATCTGTGATGTGTATGATTTCTGGCTGGTTAATTTCTGGAGAAGCCAATCTTGGAGCTTGTGATTGCCCTTGAATGGTGGCCATGATGGTCATAGCTGCAGTCATCTCTTCTATTCTTTTCTCCAGTAGAACAACTTGCTCATCCCTGAGGAGGATAACCCTACGCAGCTCATCTACTACGTTCTCTTCCGTATGAGGTTGAGCCTCGCGCACAGATGTGGTAGCTCTGGTTTCGATCACATGGACATCCATGAAATCCTCCTCCAAGTAATCACCCTAGTTCCAATCACATGAACATCCATGAAATCTTCCTCTAAGTAATCACTGTAATCAAAATCCTCGTTGTCACTATTGACAGAAACTCCACGTTCTCAAATCCTCATTGTCACTATTGACGGAAACTCCGTGTTCTTGAGCTAACTCAGAAATCTCGATTCTGGTTTCTCAACTTTTTCTTCAATTATCGATTCCTTGATTTCTTTAAGATCTGGAGGACCCTGATGGAAATCCTCAACTTGTTCCTCCATCTCGCTAGCTATTGTCACGACGATGACAGATATCTCAGGCACTGGTTCTCCTTCTTGTCTCGCAGGTTCACTAGACTGTATCGGTGTAGCTACCTTAGGTACCCATACTATGTTCTTTTTCAATGATGATGCCTCAGGACGAGGCGTTTCAATAGAGACATCAGTATGTCAAGGGAAGGTATGCTCCCTGTGGTGTAGATCAACTATAGTGTCAGGTAACGGTCTTGTCTTTCCTTCCACGATTGTAGAAATAATGGGTGAACCTCTCGGACCCTGTCTTGACCTAATCGGCCGGCGACCTGTGGTTCTGGTGGTGGTATGATTGGTGGTGGCCATAACGGTATCGACTTGGTTTCCTAAACGGAGCCAAACGGGAACACGGGTAGGTGACTCTATAGTCGACCTACGAGATTTTCTAGTGGACTTAATATCCTTCAAAATTTCATTCTTCATATGAGGGGAAATCACATGTCCCACTCGTCTAAGTAGTTCACTAACAGAACATCCTTCTTTAATAGCAAACCTTCTGAAGATTTCACTAAATCGGGTGATGGGGCTGAATTTCTTTCCCTTCTCATCATGTCCATGAGGTGATGGTAATGTAGTAGCAATCTTCTGGATACTCTCATATCCATCAGTATCTGTCAGTGGATGGAATCTACTTCCTTGCAGGAGTTGGTAAACTTCTGGTAATACCTCTTCAATTTGATGAGGCTACTTCTCATCAGGTGTGTTCTCAAGAGTCTGGGCTGTGATGGCCCTGCGGTTCCTCCTTTGAGTTCGGGTTAGTGGTTGAGCTTGACCCAATTTCAAACACAGGTGGTGGAACCGTTAATCCTTCAGTAGAACATTCGACAATCATCACTTCCTTCCCCTTAGCAGCAGTGGGGATAGTAGGCTTGATGACGACATCTTTAGCCTTCTTACCGATAGGGAATTCATGAAAGCAGCTCAAACTAAATTCTGCAGACGGCTCTTGAACTTCCGGGGCAACGACCTTCATTTCCAAGAATGGGGCTTTCCCGAGGATAACCTCGAGGTCTTCAAATCTAGTTCCGAACTTGATGGTGGGAGCGACGTTACGGGCATTGCGGTCCGTCAGCAGGTTACAAGAAAAGGTCAGCGTTGGGTAAGCCATCACAGCAGGTTTTAAAATAGAAAGTTTTAGGGTCAGCTATATGGCAAAAAACCTTGAAATCCTTAGTGCAAGAACTGAAGAAATAGAGGTTAATCTGTAGACCGGGCAAGTCTTAATTTACAGGTAATTTTAACATATTTATTTAAAAGGGTGTAAAATTAAATTAATGTCTCAAAGTGCACGTAGCACAACACGAGTTGGTTCAATTCACGAAGTACCAAACCAAATGTGGAAAGGAGTTGTGAGAAAGTTTAGGACCCAGTGCGGGACCCAATTCGTGGCAGAAAATTCCTGGTGGAGTTAATCCACCACACACCTATTGGGGGTCTGACCCCACATAAAAATTTAAAGAGTCCTTAATGGCCTTCTGAACTACTCGGTTCAAAAGATGGATGAACAGCAGTCCTGAAGTCCAAGGAGTTAGTTGTACTTTCCCAAGACAGAAATGGGTAAAGTATGCCAATGGAAGAAGGGTATAGTCCTGAAGTCCAAGGAGTTAGTTGTACTTTCCCAAGATAGAAATGGGTAAAGTATGCCAACAAAGCAGTACTTTCCCAAGACAGAAATGGGTAAAGTATGCCAACGGAAGAAGGGTAATTTGGTCCACGGGACATGGACATATTACCGATGTGTGAAGATAATATTTCTTGATTTGTATGGAGAGAAAAGCATCTCCCCAGCGGAGTCGCCAGAAGCTGTCGGCGTTATTTCGGGGTGGTTTGTGGGGTTGCCCGTAAGAAGCTGTCGGTCGTCGGAATCGAAATCCTGTCGCCCGCTTTGGAAGAACGTTGAAGTATTAAATCAAAGTGACCCAATATATTTCATAGTTAAAAATGAAAGAGCATTGTACCTCAAATCATGTATCTATCCCGAAGGATAAACATAAGACTTGAGGAAGAGGCTCGATCAAAATAAACTAAGGAAAGTATGACGTCTGTTTCGTCTGCGAAACCTTTGTATTTGCCGACAAGTTCCCCTAATTAATATAAAGGATTAAATAGGGTTTATATTAAGCTGAGTTTTGACATGCTTCCTATAAGGGCAAGCCCCTATAGTTAATTATATCTTAAATGACTAAAGTCACTTAAGAAGACTCTCGAAGAAAATCAAGAAATATCATCTTCAAGGAATTTCAAAGGGCAGGACTCTTCAACGAAATCGGGCATAGAGGTGTGAAAGGGGATTGGTTCAAATTTGGAACATTTTATTATAGAATCCAAAGAAAGAAGAACTAGGGGATGTCATGGATCCAGATGAGAACCTCGGTGACTTCACAAGCTATCCTAATGTTTGGCTTCAGTTTTGAGGAGAAATATTTGGGTGTTTCATCCTGCCAATTTTATTAGTTAGGGCTTACATTCGTGTGAAATGATCACACAAATAGCCTGGAAGATGTGTGGATTTAGGTTGCGACAAACGACAATCTCGGAATCCTAAGACGAGTCAGGACTTATGTTGTATAGCAGGGCTCTGCAAAGGCCTAAAGATAAGGTGAGGATTTACGTTGCATAAGCAAGCGACCTCAAAGTTATATGGCTTTGTTGTTTAAGTCTAATGAAGGAAGATTGGATTAGCTGGGGAAGACAAGTTTTGCTGTTGAAGATGGCCGTGCTGCCCACCATGCTAGCTCCAAACTCCTGTCGCGACAAGTTTAAGTTAGCTATTGTGTTAAGTTATAATATCAAATCAGGTGGCCTTATGGTTGAAGTTCTTTAAATTTTATAAGGGCATATTAAAGTTGATTAGAGCGACACCGGTTAGGATCCTACGGTTCCCTCGTTCCGGCATCACTATTTTCTATTGGATTCACTTAGTCCAAATGAACTTATTAAACCCAACTTAATGAGTTCCATAATTTCATTTAAACCGTGGGAAGCCTCGTTAGCAACCGTAGGTTACCTCCTCCGAGGAATTCTGGATCATCCGATAGAGGCATCTTAGTTTAGTTGGAGTTTTGGTTTTGTATGATGTTTGTGATTATATTTTGAGTTGTTTTATATTTTGAATGTTGTGGCGGTGCATTTTATCTTGGTCGATTTTAGTTCTAGTTTTGGGTATGGTTATGATTATGATTAACATGCAAGTTTATGTTGTTTTCCTACATGTAGGTAAATGCAAGCATAAGACATGTAAGGAAAAGACAAAAGAAAGACAATATTATAAAATGTAAAAGCGTACCTAGCGAGTTTTCTCGTTCCACCCCACCCTGAAACTTAAAATGCATGTGAGGGCATTTATGAAGAGCAGAAAAAGTGAAGTTCTGGGGGGTTTTTTTGTGAGGGCATTTATGAAGAGCAGAAAAAGTAAAGTTCTGGGGGGTTTTCCTAACTCTATGTTATATTTTGTTAAGTCCTTAAAAGTTTAAGGATGATTCCTTTAAGCAATGAATATTAAGTTTAATAGGCCTCCGAGGTATCCAACAAGTTAAGAGAGGGAGACAAGTCCATGCCTCTCCCTCCCCAACTAGCGAAAAGCCTTGAGTCCATTTAAACTTATCATTTTTCTTAATGGTCCATCCTGTAAATATCCTTAATGCTCAATGAACATCGATGTTTCAATTATCCCTAAGAAAGGGGTAATTATCATTTATCATTTTATTTGAAAGTTATGTGGGTGAAGACCCTTAAAGGGGCAAGTTATTGTAATTTGAACACTTTGCCAAATTTTAATCCTAATTGGGCTTAGTGGTGTTTCAAGGATGTTTGATTTTGTTATATTTATTTCTCTAATCCTCTTTTAGTCAATTTTGATTTAGCCTAAGTCACCTCTAAGCCCTTAAGACCTAGTTGAGTGTCTTAATTAGTTTTGAAAAGGATTAAATTTTAAATGGTCATGATTCATGATTTGAATTTTATTTGAGAATCAAGGTAGGGGTATTAAATTGATTAACTTCAAAATTCATAGCCCTAAGTCCAGGATCATTGAATTTTAATAAACTTCCAAATTTTAAAAATTTAGAAATTTTTTAATCTTGATTGAGAAAGTGAGATTGCTTTCTACCAATTAAACCCCTTTTGTGTTTCAAGCATCAAATAAATGAAGATCAGTTGCCTCTTTCCCCTCCTTGAATTAGGCCTAAATGTTAATTAAGGCAAGGTTTCCAAAATTACACATTTGCCTCTATAGCTCTAACACTTTATAATTTGTCAAATTCAATTCAAATGACTTCGAAATTTTTATCCTACCTCATTCATGGGTTAATTGAGACATCAGAGGAGAAAATGTGATTTTTCAAGATTTAATTTAATTTAAATAATTATTTTAATGCAAAAATAGGATTTTTCAAAGAAAATTCATATCTTCAGTAAGGTAAATTATAATCCCTTAAAATATTTACTGTAGATAAATCTAGACGAGAGAAGCCTTTGGATCAAATTTCATAATTTTTTGAATTCTCTGTGATTTAGTAGAATTATTTTATGTTCTGGGTTATTTAATAAAAATAAATACTTTAAGTGGTGGAAATGAAGTTTTATATTTTTGAGAAATCTCATCAAGGTCAGAGAACTTAGAGGAGAAAAGTTTATATTTTTTTGATTTTTTCTTGTTTTATTGGAATTATTTTAGTGAAAACTCATTTTTAGCCTTTTTTCAAAAAAAATTATTTTTGAGCTTTGAAAATAAATATCTTTATTTAGAAAATCAGGAAAAATATTCTAATTGTACCTAAGTGATTANGTGCAAAGAGTGGTATTTATCTTTAAAAATTAATTTAAGTTATGAAATGAACTCAAAATATTTTGAAACTTTAATGATGAGTTCTGTGGATCATAAATCACAGTGGAGACCAAAAATCAAGTCATTTAAATGTTTATATTTTCAAGATCAATTATCTTAGTGATTTTGTATTTGGAAAATTTAAGGACGTTTTAAATGACTTGACCCATGAAATTATTTTCAAAGGTTTCTCTTGTCATGGTAGACTTTCCAAAACTTTCTTAGGATTTTTAAATCAATATGCTAATTTTCATGATCATTTTAAGAGAATAATATGGAAGATGATGAAAAATATGGATCTCTATATAGGGACCTGCTGTGACTTTTGAAAAATCAGAGAATGTTCCCCCTTGCAGAGGCTACAATATGTCAAAATTTTAAGTCAAGGTGATATGTCAATATGCATGGACAATCAAATGATTCCAGATAGTATTTAATTAATTAAAAATATTTTATGCATCAAATGGGCTTGAAAATTATTCCACATTATTCTCCTCTGTTCATTGAGCACGATGGTTTTTTTATTTTATTTTTGTGATTTTTCTACACAAAGTTATGGATTTTTGAAGTTAAGGGTATTTAAATAAATAGGAAATTGCCCTATTTATCTATTTAAACAGCGCGTGCTGACTAGATCCTAGGTAACTCCAAAGGCATGCTTGGCGCGCTCTGGTTGGACGCCGCCGTCTACGTAGCTGCTGACTCGGCCCGCGGTTTATGTCCCTAAGCGTTGTCCCGCTCGATCTCCCCCATTCATTTGATACACGCTTGATCGAACGGCTCTCCGTCATCATCCCCAATGGAATGATCCCATGCCCGTCCACACTAAAACCTTAATATCTCAGTCTAGACTCAACCAAATCACTTCGGGTTTGATCCTATGGACTCATTTAAGTGAGACGACGATATCCATACGGTTAAGGTGCCAAGAAATCAAGCTTAAGTGAATGGAGGATCAAAACAAGCTCGGGAGGTGGAGGAGTTTTATACCTTTGCTTTGAGAAGGGAAGCTTCGATCAGAGGTGTTGGGCACGTTTGTTGGGGTCCAAGGAGGCTAGTGATTAAGTCTCTAGTCTTGGCGCTAGGTCTAGGTGTGAATTCGACCAAGCTCTTTTTTAGGTGTTGGTCTAGAGATATGCTAGAGGCTCTATGGAAGGGGAATTTGATGGGGCTTTAGCTTCTTTCACTCTTGTTAAGGTGTGGGCACAAGCAATTGGAGTTTGATGGAGTGTAGAGGTGTATTGGGCTTTGTCCTGGTTTCCGGCAAGGAAAGCTCAAAATTGAGCTCCGGCAAGGGGAATGGGTGAGGAAAAATGGTTGGGATGCACTGAGTGGATCTTAGGGAAGCTCTTTGTGAAGTTTGGAGAGGTCTCTCTGAGAAATTTTCAGCACTTAGATCAATGTCCATGGAGGTGGCCTTTTATAAAAATGGGGTTATGGTGGCTGTCTTGGCCAATTAGGAGGTGTAATGTGGTGCTTAGGTGGAGGGCAGAGGAGCTCCATAGTTTGATTTGGATGAGCTGGCCT